>ML787347.1:894844-910274 GCA_009831015.1 Picea engelmannii | reverse complement strand
CTGCAAAAGAACGCAACCAACCAAAGTGATAGTAATAGCATAAACTCAATATAAACCTATGTATGTGATCAAGGAATCATACAATAAAACACAACAAGCTTTATAGGAAAGAATCACATTACTGTATCATATTAAATGTGAAATATAGATTACAACCATGGCCTTGATGTCATAAGCTCCCTTCCAACTATCCTTCATTCGCCACACACTTCTATTCAAATAATTCTAAGAGAAAAGATCTGATAATATTCACAATCTATCTTGACAAAGGCAAAACTTAAAGACACTCCAACCAAGATAATAATTCCAAGCCAAATCCAACTTATCCCTTCTCCATGAGAGCTCCTCTCCTTTTATAAGCTGAAGAGGACAAGGTGAGGAGGTTAGGATGATCCCACTAAATCATGAAAGCAAGTAAGATCCAAACCATTCGGATGCCACCTCACCATGGAAGTTTCTCCTTCTAGAAGATTCGAGAAAACACTCATTTTTCCCACGTGTAAGCATTCTCGCACCCTGCCTATAGAGCAGATTACGAAATCCTTGCGAACTAGTTATGATGCAGCCTGAGAGAATCAAGCATTCTCAGATGCTAGCTATAATACAGTCTGCAAACTTCCTTTTTTTTATAGGGTTTTTACAAAGGAAAATGAAAGTTCTTTTCTCAGGAAAAGTTCTTCTCCCTTCTCTCTTCAGGAACTCATACCACTGACCCCTCTGAAGGCAACATATAGGTTTAAATCATTAATAGTCATAGGGATGATGAAAATAATGTGTAACACCTGGTAAATAACCAAACTTGGGATTTGGTTCAGTTTCCTGTAGGAAAAAGAGCATTGCATAATAAATGGGTTTACAAGTTGAAGGATGAATATGGAGGAAACAAATGATACAAGGATATAATTTTTGTAAATGGGTTTGCGCAAAAGAAAGGTATAGATTTTGATGAAATATTTTCTCCTATTTTTAAAATGACTTCAATTAGGACTATTGTAAGTATTGTGGCAGTAGAATATTTTCATCATGAACAGTTAGATGTAAAAATAACTTTTCTCCATGGGTATTTGGAGGAATAAATTTATATGTAGTAGCCACATGGGTATGAGGTTAAAGGGAAGGAGAATTTGGTATGTAGGTTGAAGAAGATCTTGTATGGCCTAAATCAAGCTCCAATGAAGTGGTATTTGAATCTTGATAGGTTTATGACAGAACAAGGTTATAGTAGATGTCATTTTGATCATTGTGTTTATTTTAAAAATATATAAAATGGAAGTTATATTAGCTTTCTATTATATGTAGATGACATTCTTGTTACATGGCCTAATATTGATCCATGTGGATCTTGGTGGCCACCCACCTATTCCAGTTGGCTCCTCTTGTCAGTTTTTAGTTCAACACATTCTTCTGTACTTATTTGTAATTGTGGGTTCTACACTTCTGGGGTTGTATGAATCTCTACACATATTCCATATGAATATTGGTGGCCTCCCACCTAATCCAACTAGCTTATTTTGCATGTTTTCATGTAAGCACATCTTGTTGTACTTCTAGGGCCCTTTTGGGGCCCTAAACAATGTTATTTTGGTATGACATATTAAAATTGTATCTAAATTCAAAGTTTGATGGCATAGTGTGTATCTCTCTAAAATACCTTTCCAACATGCTATCATGCGCCTAAAACAAAGATTGTATGCAAAAGTTACGACCCTAGGAAGTTAATGTACTAACTTACCCAAATGGGGCCCACATGAATTTTGGCGTTTTATCTCCTAGGGTTAGGTTTTTGGATGTCTAATGTTTTGGAATTCCCATTTAACATAAAATGGCCTTCAAATCCTCATTGTAATGATCTTCTGGCGAATGAGCGTAGCTGTCACATCTCCTCTCAAAGATAAAGCTGCCACCATTCTAGCGAGTCTTGCACTCTATATTTTTACATTCTCTTTACAATTATTTCAATAATAAAAATCAAATATTGTTGTTTTTCTCTGTTTATGACAATTTTCATGAGCGTTTCATTGTAATATATTTTCTTTCATTTCATTCTGAAAATAATCTGGATGAGTGGTATCAGAGGAAGCTACTCTTGATTGTTTTTCAGTGCATATCCCCGACGAGGTATGCATTTATCCAGTTGTGTCTCGAGCTTGTCTCTCTTGCAGACAATCACTCTTGCACACCCAAGAAACCCTCGATGGTGGAAGAAAATAAAAATGGTGGAGAAAAATATTCTATGAACCTGTTTCTTGAGAAATATCTTGCACGATAGAGGGACGAAATGATTGATATTCTTTCACACATCCTTCAATTCCTACTGATAGAAACATACACATCTTCATCAAGCAAACATTTTAGAGGAACATCTCCCTTCAAGGTACAAGTTAATTTTTATATTCCCGTATTTGAAGGTCAGATAGATGCGAATTCCCTAGAAATATGGTTAAATCTATTAGAAGGTTATTTATTTGTTCAAATTTTTTTCGACAGGGAAAATATCACCTTCTCACTCCTCAAGGCTCTCCCCCATGTCAAACATTGGTGGGAAACGTATTGGGAGAAAATTTATACAGAGGAATATGGAATATATGTGGCCAAGCCCACTTTGGATTTTTTTGTGGATGCGGTCAAAGAATAATACTATCATGTTGATAACTATGAAGACCAGTACATGAGATGGACCACACTATGAAAAGAGAAGATTCAAACAATGCCAGAGTTCACAAATAATTTCCAACCTTGTGCACCAAGCTGGGTATCAAAGACTTTGAGCCACATCTGGTTCTAAAATACCACGGAGCTCTACATAGGTACATCCAAACCGAAATGGATTTCCTAAACATCTCATCATTAGGAGTTTCCTATCGATACGATGTCAAAATTGAGCATAAATTTAGGCACCAGAACAAATGGGAATTCGGGTCTGCAAATACACAACAACCAAATCATGGTAAGGAAGACTCTAACCAAAAACCTCCAGAAAACCAATCCAAGACATAGGACAAGAAAGGTAAAGGAAAGACAAAGAATGACACTCATATGTGGTGTGACTTCCACAAAATCCCTTGGAACAACACTGATGAATGTTTCTTGAAAGAGTAATTGGTGGTTGAGTTTAAAGACACAGAGTCGAACCTTGATTCAAAATTTGATCCAAAAAATATTGAAAACATATAGATCATCGATGCATACCCCACTGCTATTGTCATGATCACAACAATTCAACCAGAAGAATCAGTAGATCCTAAAGAGGGGGAGTGCCTCTTCCATTCACATATGTGGGTGAAGGGGACCCCATTTCAATTTTTTTTTGATAACGACAGCCAGAAGAACCTCATCTCAACTAATAACATCAAACAATTGGGTTTTTTGACAACACCACCCCCGTAGCCACACAACATTAGGTGGATTCACCAAGGACAAGATCTATGTGTCAGCCAACAATGTCGCCTATCCTATGGCATCCATCCCTTCAAGGATTAGGTAGTGTGTGATGTTTCCCCTCTTGATGTCTGTGATGTTGTTTTGGTCCAACCATATATGTGGAGACGTCATGTTGTCTAAGATTCTAGACCCCATAGTTTCATTATTACTCTGGGAGGTCAAATCTATAGGATACCATAGGTAGTTCCAACTACTTATCCACCAAAACAGTGCCACAAGGTAATTTCTCATATTGCAAACTTCCTCCTCTTAATTTTATGTTCAAAGGATGCACACAAGACTGCTACAACCACTAGAGTCTCAGCACCTTCTATCCAACAAAAATAGATTGTCAAAGAGAAATAAGATATTATTTCTTCACCTACAATGGTGCCTACACAATGCCCCATCAAACCTAGAGAAAAATGTTAGGTGGAGCATATTCAACCCCGCCAACAACCTGTTTGTGATAGTCATCCATAGACCAAGAAACACAACTTCTCCAACAAAGCACACAACTAACCTAGATTCAGATTCAGAAAATGCTTTCCCTCTTCCCTGGGCACTCAACACAACGGAGACCAGTTCTTCCTAAGGGGGGAGGATTGATCCAGGTGGATCTTAGTGACCACCCACCTATTCCAAATGGATCCTCTTGCCAGCTTTAGTTCAACAAATTCTGCTGTACTTCTTTGTAGTTGTGGTTTCTACACTTTCGAGGCTATCTGAACCCCTTCACATATTCTAGGTGGATATTGGTGGCCTCCAACCTAATACAACTATCTTATTTTGTATTTTTTCATGTCAACACATCTTGTTGTACTTCCAGGTCCATTTTGGGGCCCTAAACAATGTTATTTTTGCGTGCCACAGTTAAAATGCAGAGATAGTCATAGTTTGACAGCATAATGTGTAGTTCTCTAAAAGACATTTCCAACGAGCTATCACGTGTTGGATTAATGAGAGGGGGGTGAATCAATAATAGAGAAATTGAATCCTTTTTAAACATATAAAGAAAGTGTTATATCAATTAAGCATCATCATCCAATAATTGTAGAGTGAATAAACAATGAACAAATGACCAATCATACACATACACAGTACACTAGTGTTTTTATGTGGAAACCCAAAGCAAGATAAAACCACATAATTATTTTTCTTATATGTATTTAAGAATTATATTCATTGGAAACACCAACTTCCTTTGTTTCTCAGCTGCAACTGGAAGATGTATCTAACCCCTTAGTTTCTCAAGGTACAACCTGAGGTAAGATCCAACTCCCCAATTCTCTGGCTACAACCAGAAGGAGGATACATCCCCCTATGTTCTCCGTATACAATTGGAAGGTGGATACAACCACTTTTCCTTGCCCTGTCCAACCTCCCTGATGTAGAAGTAGAATGATGGAACCTATCACACTATCACTGTGAGATATAGTGTTGTAAACCTGTACCAATCAACCTAAAATCAACCTGTACCAATAACATGTTCCAACATGTACCATACACCAACCTATACCATAAAAAAATGCATCAACCATGCACCAAACTTGTACAGATAACCTGCCACAATAACCTGTCCAAACAAGTTGTAATCAACCTGTACCATAAACAAGTGAATCAACCATGCACCAACTTGTACCATCAACGAGTGCATCAACCATGCATAAACTATTTACTAATCATGCATCAAATACACATAAACTATGAATCATCAAGATGTACCAACATCATCAACTATACACCTCATGTCTGTGCCAACTCATCAACTACCTGTCTCAACCATGTACCCAACATGTACCTCAACCAAAAGCCCTCATCATTTTCATCATTGAAATATTATTTGTAACTCTATAATAGACCTAGTGTATATGATCACATACCTGCAAACCTTCCTTAACTTTAAAAACAAGAGACTAGCATTTTCATCAAACTTTACTTTAGTCTCACATGACTAATTTTGGATTAGTCAACAAATCTAACTTGAAATAATAATAACTATGTACCTATAATGAATAAAGATATGAAAATAGTACACAATGTTCTTCAATGTCTTTTACACAATTCCTCAAGGTTTCACTACTTGGAACCTCTCAGAAAAGGAATTATAGCAAAAATGGCATACCTTGTTGAATTATGGCTTATTCTAGAGAGAGAACTTATAGAGTGTGCCCCACACAATTTTTTTTTGTATGTATCTGAAAATGGTACACATAATACTACAAACTATACTATAACCAATACATTTGGTCTTACTGAATTGGGATCTGTTATGAATAATTTATGATGTTTTTACCTAAAACACTTGTTTTAGACTAGTTTCAGGACTATCCACAAACCCTATTTTCCACGGAGTGTAACTCCAAACATACAACGACCCAAAAGCTTAAATTGTATCACAATTACTTGGATGTTTTTCCTCAATGGCCTCCCAATTGAACGTTCTAAATCATTTTATAAAAAAGTTATTGCGAAAATGGTGAGATGACCTGTAAATAACATACCTTAGAAAGCATCATCAAAAGAATTTATACTCCCTTGAATTTTGGCCTTCTTTACTTCACCTTCCCTCTGAAATTCAAGCTAGATATACTTTGGTTACCTCAATCACTTGTATATATTCAATATGATCAAGTGTGATAAAAATGAGAGATCCTTTCCTCTTATTTATACTTTCATGTAGCTTCCTCAAGGAGTTACCTTTTAACCATCTTAACCCACTTTCCTTATTTTAGGGTTAACCCACTTCTAATCACTTGTCCAGTTAGTAATTTATCCATTAAATTTTTTATTTAAATAATTTATTTTGTATCCACTTTGACTTATAGTACACTCATCACTTCACTTTATTATTTACCTTCTAAAATCTCTTAAACCACTTTCCTTATTTTAGGTCTAACCCACTTCTAACCACTTGTCCACTTAGTAATTTATCCATTAAATTTATTATTTAAAATAATTTATTTTGTATCCAATTTGACTTATAGTACACTCATCACCTTACTTTATTATTTAAATAATTTCTTCTTTTCAAAAAATTTGACTACTTTGACCTTTTGGGGCTTTTAAATCACTCATGAGGGTTCTACAACTTCACATGGCTATAACTCTCTAAACGTGAGGAGTTATGTGACATTCCACATACCACCGGAAATGGAATGAAATGTACTATCCATATAGAATAATATTACCTGAAAATATATAAAAACTCATACCATTTTCCATCAAACAAACTTGGGTCCATTACCCAAACCTTTGTGTTACCGAAATTCACTACCGGAATTTCTTCAAGGGTTGACATTAAATATGATGTTCTTCTCTACAACCTATTCCCGTAGAAAGTGATACTTGATTGGAATGTGCTTCATTTTGGAGTGTATCACCAGGTTCTTTGAGATATTGACAGTGCTTGTATTATAATAATAGATTGGAATGGGCTCATCATACTCAACCTGTATATATGTCAGAGTTTGTTTCATCCATAAAACCTGTGTACAACATGTTGCTGCTGCAATATACTATGCCTTGACTATAGATAAATATATTGATGATTGTTTTTTTCTTAGCCAAGATACTAAACACTCACCCAAGTAGAATGTTGCTCCATTGGTGCTTCATCGGTCATCAATGCAACCTTCCCAATATGCATTTGTGTAGGCAATAAGTGATAGATCCTTTCCTTTTGGATACCATAATCTAAAATCTTATGTTCCTTTGAGATATCTGAAAATATTCTTCTCTTCTATGACATGTGATTCCTTTGGTGCTTCTTGAAATCATGCCACCTGTCCAACTTCCTACATTACATATGGTATTGATGCTGTCACACATAGTAAGCTACCAATCATTGACTTGTATTTCCTCTGGTCTATAGACTTTGAATCATCATCTTTGCTCAACTTGCAACTGGTTTGCATAGGAGTGGTAACTTGTTTGCAATATTCCATTATGAAATTCTTTAGCATTTCTCTGATATACTTAGTTTGAGAAATAAAAATTCCTTTCTTTCTTTGACATATCTGAAGACCCAAAAAGAAGGATAGTTCTCCAAGTAATGACATTTGAAATTCATTATGCATATCCTTTGCAAATTTCTATCTTAACCTTTTATCATCACTTCCAAAAATAATATCATCAACATAAACTTCAATTAATAAAATACTATCTTGAGTTACCTTGATGTAGAGGTTGTTGTATGTACTTCCTTTTCTAAACCATGCCTATTGTAGATATTTATCCAATCTACAGTACCATGCTCTAGGAGCCTGTTTTAGATCGTACAAGTCCTTCTTCAATTTACACACATAATATGCGTTCTCTGACAAATGAAATCCTTCTGGTTGTTCAATGTATACTTCTTCTTCAAGTTCCCCATTCAGAAAAGATTATTTCACATCCATCGGATACACTTTAATATTCTTAGAGCATGCATAACCTAAAAGCAATAAGATTTCTTCCATTCTGCTAACTGGGGAAAATGTCTCTTCAAAGTTGATTCCTTCAACCCGTGTGTATCTTTTACATACCAATCTGGCTTTGTTCCTTGTAACCTATCCATATTCATTCAATTTATTTCTGAATACCCACTTTGTGCCAATCACATTCCCAAGTGTCATTCTTCTCTATTTGATCAAATTCTTTATCCATGGCCTTATTCTAGAATTCATCCTTGTTGGCCTCTACAAAACTGTTTGGTTCAATCGTAGATCAGAGTGCTAGGTGCATTTGTTATGGAAAACATATTCTTCTTCTTGTCTCAACTCCTACATCTTTGTTTTCGATAATCTAATCTGAAGGACGATTCTTCTGTACTCATTTTTTAGGTGTATTTTGAGGCACTTGTTGAACTTTATCTTCTACTTCTATCTGATCCTCTTCATTTTCCCCTTCTACTTCTTGTTCATCTTCTTATTCTTCTTCATAAAGTTGTTCCATTGATTCATTTTCTTCTTCCTTTAATTCATGTCCACCTGTTTCATCAATTGTTACATTGATGCTTTCCACAACTTTGTTCAGCCTCAAATTGTAACACTTGTATGCTTTTCTTGTACTTGAGTAACCAACAAGTACTCCTTTTCCACATGAGAGTCAAACTTTCCCATTCTACCATCTTCTCCTTTGATGTAACATTTGCTTCCAAATACTCTGAAGTGCTTCACATTTTCTGGTCTTTCTTTCCATAGCTCGTAGGGATTTTTGTCAGTGTTGTTTTTGAGTATTACTCTGTTTTGAATGTGAACTGTTGTATGCACTGCATGTGTCCAAAAAATATCTGTCAATTTGGAATCCATTAGCATTGTTTGAACCATTTCCTATACTGTCTTGTTCTTTCTATCAACAACTCCAATAGGTTGAGGTGTCCTAGCAATGGATAATTTCCTTTTTATTCCATGTTTGTTGTAGTAGTCCATAAGTTTGTTTGAAGTGAACTCTCCTCCATTATCAAATCTCAAACATTTGATTTTTTAATCCATTTAGTTTTCAACCATTTCTTTGTAGAGATTGAAGTTTTCAAAAGCTTCTGACTTATTCCTGAGAAAGAAAACTACAGTCATTCTTGTATAATCATCAACTAATAACATACAATATTTCTCATCTGTTAAAACCTTTGTTGTAGTTGGTACAACTAGATCAGTATGCACAATTTCTAGTGGTCTTGTCGTTGAGTATTCCTTTGATTTGAACCTGGTCTTTATTTGTTTTCCTCATTGATAATACTTGCATAAAGTGTTGGTTGGTTTCATGATCAAGGGAATTTATCTAACAATTTCCTTTCTGTTGACTTTGACAAGGTTTTCAAAGTGTATCTTACCCATTCTTCCGTGCCATAGCTATCCTTCATCTTCCTTTCCTAGAAAACTATTGGTTATAGTTTATACATCTGAGTTTATATCTTTAACCTAATTGACCCAGGGTTCATGTCTACTGGGGTTCCAACAAAGCCTCTAAAACTATCGGCCTTCTTGGTAAACAAGAAGGAAACACAGAGCATAGAGTGCACTGTGTAGTCTCACCTGAGATAGTCTTAATGGGTGAATGCAATACTTAGGTGTTTGTAGCCTAGGATTGAGTGGAGATCTGAGAAGTGTGTGCTGAGAGTTCTATTTAACTTATTAACAAATAAATTGTTATTCATTATTATGCATGGAATATAATTAACTCATTCATTCAACATACTAATATCTACATGGAAACAATAATGGAACACATGCATTCAATCACATAACATAGGTTTTATTGTGGTTCACCCCCTCCTAGGCTACGTCCACAAATATATGGCTCTTAAGATCTTTTATTATCGCATTTCCAAAACTATAGCATTGCATGCTTTACAACTCCTCTTAGTCGGGTTGAGATCTATTATGAGGTGGACTAGATCACACCAGGCTCCTCAACCTGCGATCTAACCCTCAAGATCTACCCTCCTTACTCCTCTCCATCTCAACATCTTACAAAATTAGGTCGTATAACAAAATATTACAACTAGCTATCAAAAACATGACTCCTCCTCAAGACCCTATATATCCGCCCCTCACTTTCCTCTAACCTCTTTCGATGAGACCTAGGTATCTATATTTATACATTGATGGCTCATCAACCATTACAATCCCTTTGTGCGGTCTTTGGAATCTTCTCGTAAGATTCGACCACTTTCTTCTCTAGTCCCTTCACATGTCCCTTATCCTCTTTGGTATTGAGCTTGGAATTCTTGAATACCAATTCCATCTCATCCCGTTTATCCTTTATTTTTTGTAGTTTGGATGTATCTGTGCGTTCATGAGACTATACCTCCTAGGTAACACTGACCTATAGTTTATATAGGGCCTTGGTTGGTATCTGTGGAAATACCAACTTTAATTGAGCCAAGTCCTTTAGGCGTGTCTACCCCACGATCTCGTCCATGCGCAACATGCTTGGTGTAACATGAAACGTTGCACTCATTTGTGGTATTGTCTAGACTATATCCCGCTCGCTTGCTTCAGTTTCTCCTCCTTCCTGTGACGTTGACATGCCCATGTCTACACTATTATCAGATGCCTGTGCTTCCCCGATCTGCTTGAGGATCTATTGCATGTCCTCTAGTTCTTCTTCAATTATGTCCTTGTGGCATGAAACATTCCCAAAATCCTCGAATGTGTGATCCTCGACCATTTGGGCTACCATTTCTACATCATCCTCTGTGATCATGTATTTGGGAGTTATTCTATGCACCTTCATCGTCTTGCGCACACCCCCTGTCTGAGTGGTTGGTCGCTTAGTTGGGCTTGGCTCTTGAGGAATAGGACTTGGTGTAGTCCCCTGTGTTGCCTCGGTCTATTTATTATATACTTTGGGTGCATGTGTATTATTCTTCGTCCCTGTTTAGACTCTTGTCTTAGATGTACCCCCTTTCTTTTGCTTTGGTTTTTTCTGTCCTATCCTTGGTTTCTTGGGCACTTTGGCTTCCTGGGGATTTATACATCTTCCCTACCTCCTCAGCATGTGTATTTTCCTACCTTGCCTCCTCCTCCTCTGCCCCTACAGGTATGTCTCGAGTGAGGACTGGAATCCTCCATTTGTCTTCCCAATCCTTGATGACCATCTGTATGTCCCCCTCTGTGATGCAATAATGCAGTTGTAGCCATTTCTTGTTTTGGTGGTGCCACGGTGGTAAAATTTGATGATCCGCTGAGCTCGGTAGCCTCTGCAACCTCTATAAATTTCGCTTTGTGCTTCATATGCTCAATTTCTCTCTGCCTCTTTCAATTTCACAATAATCCTTTTTCTCCCACGTTCTTGCTTTGTATGGGCATCGTGTGAAGATTGTCAAATAAGTTACCTTTATTATGAATTCAATGAAACTTCAGGTCCTTCATACTTTCCATTACTTCCCCTCGCTATCTCCAGTTGGCATGATTAATGAAACATCCCATCAATTGTTTCTTGCATTCAATTATGTGTGTCGTCGTCACTTAGCACTTATTTTGTCATATTCTCCTTTCCCACTTTTTTTTCTTTTTGAACTGACTGTTGGTATTGTCTTCTTCAGGATTGTATTTCTAAGTGTGCATTCTCCTTCTCCTTTTGGCACACTATGTCTTTTTTGGTGCCATTTTATATCCTGTTTTTCTTTTTTTTTAAACTACGCGATGAATTTCAAGTTGTGGGTGGTCGATTGTCCTTATACTATTTCAGTCGGCTCCCATTGATCATCCCTCTGATTTCTATGCCTCTTAAGTCCTTCAACTGTACAACTGCCCCATATCTAACCATTTTTTCTTCATACAGTCCCAACCATTACATTCTGAGTTTTCTTGGATGTTGAATGGATTTGTTGTCATACATCAACACTAAGTCTACTTTCTTGATATGTCTGTCATGCCAAGATTTGTCACTTGATTTCTGAAATTTTTGGTGGAACCTTGCTAGGATTTTGTCTCCCTCCATGATCATCAGTACTTGATTCAGTCTCTCATGTACTGTGCCTTGTTCTGTCATGTGCGTATTCGCAACTATGCACAAACTGGGTAACAAACATTCTAATGGCACCACTACTTCTTGGTCATATACCAATCTGAATGGAGTGTGTCCTGTCAAATTATTATATGTGTTCCTGTATGCCCACAATATTTTTGGTATTTTAAGTTCCCAATCACCCCTGTTGACATTACAGATCTTCGTCAATGCATTTTCCAGGATTTTGTTAAATGCTTCTACTATTCTATTTGCTTGTGGCTGGTATGGAGTACTATTTTGATGATGGACTTCAAATTATTTAGTCATAGCCTTAATAGTGTTGTTAATGAAGTGAGTTCCTTGGTCTCTCATCAAAATTCTTGGGCAACCAAATCTAGTGATTACTTGTTCAAATAGAAAGTGTGTTGATATTTCTGTGTTGCAATCTTTAACTAGTGCTACTTCCTCCCATCTTGTCAGGTATTCTATCATGGTGATAATGTACCTTTCTTCTATCCTCTTTGTTGGTGGGTTAATTGGTCCCACAAATTCTATTTCTGATTTTTCGAATAACTTCACTATTACCTATGGTTGCAATGGCATCTTGTCCCTTCTATTGGGTTTACCAACCCTCTGACAGACATCGCATCTCTGGCAGTGCTCTTTCGAGTCTATGAATTTTCGACCACCATAGTCCTCTGCGCAATACCTTTTGCATGGTATATTTTCCTGTGTAATGTCCTCTTGCTATTCCCTCATGGGATTATTCTAAAACCCTTGGTATTTCATGTTCTAGCACATATCTTCACAATATGTTATCTGCACCCAATTTGTATAAGTGTCATGTAATCAATTGATAATCTACAACCTAGACCACCAGGTTTTTCTTCTGCACAATGTTATATTCTTGTGGCGCAGTATTTGTACTCAAGTACTGGATGATATCTGCAAAGTATCCATCAATGATTTGGACTGAAAATAACTATGCAACCGAAAATTTGTCCTCTAAATTTGTAGGTTCTTCTTCGTCCATGACCCTTGATAGGTGGTCAAGTCCTGCATTCAAATTCCCTAGATTTTCTATTACTTCAAAACAAAACTCTTCAAACAATAGTAACCATCATCAGATTCTCCCCCCCAACATTGGCTTGTTGACTAGGTATTTAAGAGTTGAGTGACCTGTGAACATATTAAAATGTTTTCCCAGTAAGTAGTGTCTAAACTTCTGCATTGCATAGACCATAGCTAGGCCTTCTCTCTCTATAGTGTTATAGTTTTTCTCTGATTCTGATAGTTTTCTACTAACGAATGCTATAGGATGATCCAAATATCCTACTCCTGAATGTGCCAAAATAGCTCCAAGTGCTATGACTGATGCATCTACATGTATGTGGACTGTCTTCTCCCAGTCTGGAAATACTAGTATTGACGTTGTTACCATATTTTCTTTCAGCGTATCTAGACCGTGTTGACAATATTCATTCCACTGAAACTTTGTGTCTTTCCTTAATAGTTTCTTCATTGGCACATTTATCTGCGCATACCCTTTGATAAAATTTTTGCAGTGACCTGTGTGTCCGAATGTCTCTCTTAGTTGAAAGACTGTCTTTAGCGGTGACAAGTTAATGATTACTGCAATATTTGCATGATCTACTAGTAAACCTTGCTTGCATACTATATGGCCCAATAGTATCCCAAATAGTGTTCCGAAGATATACTTCTTGATGTTTAATGATATCTGGCACTGTCTGCATATTTCTAACATTAGCCGCAAGATCTCTACATGGTGTTTTAACAAACTATAGATTGTCCAATCCTCCATGTATACCTATAGAAACTGGTGGATGAATTCCTTAAATGAAACGATGACTACTATGAAAAATATTGTTGGTGCATTCTTTAGTCCAAACAACATGATTGTGTACTAGTATGATCCCCATTTTGTAGCAAACGTGGTCTTGTATATGTCTTCTTGTGCTATCTTGTTCTGGTGGTAGCCTAAGAATCCATTAGTGAATGAGTAAAATTTGTGTCCTCCTATGTTCTCCAACATTTCATCCATAAACGGTGTAGGGAATGGGTCATGTAGGCATGCATCGTTCAATTTCCTAAAGTTGACACATATTCTTATCCAGCATTGTTTGTCTCCTGAAATACCATCGGGATTATCCATTCTGATTCTTCCACATGTTCTATGATTCTATCTTCGAGCATTCTATCGATCTCAGCTTTAACTTTTTGCTTATATATCAGGTTTAGTCTGTATGGTCACTGTCTGATCGGTCCTACTTCAACTCTGAGTGGTATCTTAATTTCTCCTAGCTCTCCTGCTATGCCCTTCATTTCTGTAAACATTGTGGGGAACAGATCATTGTAATCGCATAGTAACATTGTTATGCTTTCGACTGTTTTCTCATCCCAGTACTCTCCAATGCTGGCCATTTTGGGATTCTCAACTGTACCAATGTTGACTTTCTTCACCTTGATCGATGAAACAATTACGTATGATTCTAGAGGTGGACCTTCCACTTATATTTCTCCTTTCGCTTCCTCGATCTGAATATTGCGTGGATCATATTCACCTGGTGCTTATTCCTGCACATGGTAGCATGAAAACAATTATTTCACTGTCTGTTTGTTCCATTGTTGTTTCTCTATTATGAGTTAGACTTCTAGTTCCTTAATGAATATCACCCCTCTTATCTTCTTAAGTGTTGTATGTTGGATTACTGAGAGGGGGGGTGAATCAGTAATAGAGCAATCTAATCCCTTTTAACCATATAATCCAAGTGTTATATCAATGTAGAATTATCATCCAATAAATTTAGAGTAAATAAGCAATCAACAAATGAACAATCATACACATACACAATGCACCTGTGTTTTACGTGGAAACCCAAAGCGGGAGAAAACCACAAAATTCTTTTTCTTATATGTCTTGAAGAATTACATTGATTGGAAGTACCAATTTCCTTTGTTTTCCAACTGTAACTGGAAGGAGGCTCCAACCCCCTATTTTCTCAGGCTACAACCTAAGGGAAGCTCCAACTCCCCAATTCTCTGGCTACAACCAGAAGGAGGCTAAAACCCCCTAAGTTCTCTGGCTACAACCATAAGGTGGCTACAACCACCTGTCCTTTCCCCGTCCAACCACTTTGAAAAATAAGTAGAATGATGGAGCCATTGTCACACTATCACTTTTAGATATACCACTATACAACTGTATCAACCTATACCACTGACCTGCATCAAACCTGTACAATTTCCCTGTAATCAATTTGTACCTGAATTGAACATGTATCAACAAATATACAACAATTACGTGACGTGTAGTGTTGCATCATGCATATGTATGTGTCCTATATATTATGTAGCCCACATATGTACATGACCAATATGTTATGTAGCCTACGTATGCCTTCTGAAAACTAGGGTTTTCTTTCTCTTGAAAAGTTCTAACCCTCTGTAACTTTTTCACATAAGTCTGTAACATGTAACTGTATCCATACTATAACTATACACTGTGCATGCATCCTAATATATAACATTTACCCAAATAATATATATATATATA
>ML787347.1:865423-886532 GCA_009831015.1 Picea engelmannii | reverse complement strand
GTTTCGGCGTTTTCGATATCACCATGTACATGCCTCCAGGATTCTCGATCCCCGATTTCCCGAGCTTTAGCCCCATCTGGCTACTCAATGGTCCATATGACCATTACCCATGACCATAGTCAAACCTCCATCGGGGTTTCGGCATTTTTGATGCATCGATGCATTCACCTGGAGATTTCCCGATCGGTCAAATCCCGACGTGTTTCAACCCCCCCCCTTTGGCTGACCCTGGTTCATGTGACCGTTACCTGTAACCGCGTCCTTATCTCTGACAGCTGGCATCCACTAATCTTCTGTCCTCCTTCGCTGCTGTGCTGACAGTTGTACCCCACTTATCGGGATTTCGTGGATTGCGATTTCGAATTGCACAAAACCTTTGTGCCCGAGATCTCCGATATCCTGATTTGCGATATGCCGACTTGTTTCTGATTTCTGACACCTGTCCCTCAGATGGATGGTCTCGATGCCTTCGGGATTTCGAGACTTTCGATCTCTTGTTTCCTTCAACCTCAGGAACTTCGATTTCTCGATGTCCGATATGCCGATGATGCCTTGATCTCCGACACCTGTCCCTCAGATGGACGGTCCCGATCATTGATGCGTCTGCTGACGTCACGCATGGTTTGACACGTGTTAGATCCTGCCACGTGTCACTCTAATTCGTGACTTTCATGTGCCTGAAGTGTTGAATTTGCCTGACACCTGTCAACCTTTGATTGTGCCACGTGTCCCTGGGTGACGTGGTCCACCGACGTGAGTTGGATCAATGGTCCAGATCACATGTTGATCTGACGATTCAGATTCAGTCGGGATTTCGCATTTCGTGAAATTGGGATTTTTGTTGCATTGTGTTCACAAGACTCGTGAAACTCCGAAACCCGATTCTCCGATGAAGCCTCCTGTGTACACGTGGATGGTCACGATCTCTGCTTGAATTAACGGTTGCGATTGAATCGCAATATCGTGTTTCGCGATTTCGGGGATTTCATTGACGAGTGATTTGGACATTTCAAAGTCCTGAACCCCGATCCGTACAGAGCTGTGATCAACGGTCCTGATCCTTTCTGGATTTGACGGTCCAGATTCAATCGGGATTTCACGTTGGCTTTTCCCGATGGAATATCTCCCTCGCAGCTTCTGTCTGATCTGACGGCTCTCATTCTTTCGGGAAATTTGAATGAGATCCTGTGGTTGTGGATCTTTGTCTTCCTTCTCTTCTGCACGCCAACTCATGCACTTAACATCTGCGCAGCTTCGCCCGATCCAACAGCTGTCGGGATTTCCGAGTGAGATCCAACGACTCTCAGTCTCTTTCCTGTGCTATAAGAGAGCTATGCCTCCTCAGCTTATTCTCTTCGAATCCTTAAAGGTTTTTATCCTTCTTATCCTACCAGCTCCGCTGTTGCCATCAATGACAACAACCATCAGTACACATTCGTTGCTTGTTCAATATTTGCCAACAATCTCCATAACCATTTCATATGCATACTTCAAAATAAAACTATTCATAGAAATAAGACATACCTTTTGAACCAATGGATAGATATGATGTATCTGAGCACTGTAGACCTTCATGGGAGCTTGATCTCAGAATCTAGAACCTATGCATCTTCATCTTCTCAATTTTCCATGGATTTACCAACATGTACGCACCATATACACTTCCATCCCGCGTACGCCTCAGTATATACGCACCCCATACACTGCAAGCCCATGTATGCCTAAAAAAATAGGGTTTTTTTAGTATTCATTGTAATTCTGAAAATTTCATCATCGACCCTTCGTACTACCTCAGACTTTTGCAACTTTAGATGTATCAATGAATACTTGAAATAATACTCATAGAACAAAAGGTATTCAATATGTTCAAGTGTGATTAAATGAGAGAGATTTTCCTCTTATTTATACTTTCATGTAGCATTACACTTTCCTTATTTTAGGGAGTTCTCCATTTACTTTATTATTTAAATAATTTCTTTTGCAAGCACTTGAATTTTAGGGGCTTCTATATGACTCATGAGGGTCCTCCAACTTCACATGGACATAACTCTCTAATCGTGAGGATTTATGTGACGTTCCACATACTACCAGAAATGGAATGACAATAACTATCCATCTAGGATAGTTGCATTGACAAATTCGATGACCTTCATCTCATTATTCCAAAATTAAGGATGGGTTCTATAACCATACTTCTAGGATAACTCAATCTACAAAGCATCTTCCTATGTGGGATTTCAACATAAGGGGACCACTTTGGAGTTCATCCATTTGTACCTCTTATCAACCATGAGAAGAAAATAATGAGTCATATTTACATAAAACAAACTTGGGTCTATTGCCCAAAACTTTGTTCTACCTGAGTTTATTCAAGGGATGACATCAATGAAAACCAACCTTAATCAATGATCTCCCCCTTTTTAATTGATGGAAACACTCTTAGGCAATACTGAAATCATCTCATCCAGTACTGAAGTCATATCACTCATGCTCCCCTTGGGACCATGATTATGTCCTATACATCTCTGTGACCATTACCCCCCCTGGAACCATGCCTTTGTCCTCTGCATCTGATAAATCTCTCCCCATTTGTCATCCATGGAAAATTATCTTTCCATCTGGGGATGCTCCCCCTAACTAAACTGTCCTCTTTGTGGTGCTTCCTCGTGTACATCTAATACATATAAGATAATCATTCAAAATCATTCATTTTGGAGTAGAAATAACTCTGATTCTTTGGCGAAGACACTCAAAGGATTCTCATGGAAGTGGTTTTGTAAAGATGTCTGCCACGTGTTCTTTTGTGCCCACATACTCAAATCTGATGTTATTTTCTGCAACCTGTTCCCGTAGAAAGTTATACTTGATTGGAATGTGCTTCTTCTTGGAGTGCATTACCAGGTTCTTTGAGATATTGATGGTGCCTGTATTATCATAATATATTGGAATGGGATCATCATACTCAACCTGTATATATGTCAGAGTTTGTTTCATCCAAAGAACCTATGTACAACATGTTGTTGTTGCAATATACTCTGCTTCAGTTGTAGATAAATATAATGATGATTGTTTATTGCTTAGCCATGATACTAAAAACTCACCTAATTATAACTATACTCCACATGTGCTTCATCAATCATCAATACAACCTACCCAATCTGCATCTGTGTAGGTAATTAGTGATATATCCTTTCCTTTTGGATACCATAATCCAAACTCTTTTGTTCCTTTGAGATATATGATAATCCTCTTCACTGCTAATACATATGATTCCTTTGGTGCTGCTTGAAATTGTGCCACCTGTCCAATTTCCTGCATTACATATGGTCTGAATGTTTTCACATATAGTACGATACCAATCATTGACTTGTATTGCCTTTGATCTGTAGACTTCGAATCATCATCTTTGCTCAACTTGCAACTGGTTTTCATGGGAGTGATAACTGGTTTGCAATATTCAATTCCGAACCTCTTTAAAATTTCTTTGATATACTTGGTTTGAGAAATAAAAATTCCTTGGTTGCTTTGACATATCTGAAGTCCCAGAAAGAAGGATAGTTCTCCAAATAATGACATTTCAAATTCATTCTACATATCCTTTGCAAATTTCTGGCTTAATTTATCATCATCACTACCAAAAATAATATCATCAACATAAACTTGAATTAATAAAATACTATCCTGACTTACCTTGATGTAGAGGTTGTTGTCTGCACTTCCTTTTATGAACCCTGCCTGCTGTAGATATTTATCCAGTCTAGAGTACCATGCTCTAGGAGCTTGTTTTAGACCATACAAGTCCTTCTTTAATTTACACACATAATATGCGTTCTCTGACAACTAAAATCCTTCTAGTTGTTTAATGTAGACTTATTCTTCAAGTTCCCCATTTAGAAAATTTGATTTTATGTCCATCTGATACACTTTAATATTTTTGGAGCATCCATAAGCTAAAAGCAATCAGATTGCTTCCATACTAGCAACTAGGGAAAATGTCTCTTTAAAGTCGATTCCTTCAACTTGTGCATATCCTTTACATACAAATATAGATTTTTTCCTTGTAACCTATCCATCTTCATTCAGTTTATTCTTGTATACCCACTTTGTGTCGATTACATTCTTATCCTTTGGTCTTGGAACCAATTCCCAAGTGTCATTTTTCTTTATTTGATCCAATTCTTCATCCATGGCCTTATTCCAAAATTTATCATTGCTAGCCTCTTCAAAATAGCTTGGTTCAATTTTAGATGTGAGTGTTAGGTGCATTTGTTCTGGTGAATGAATTCTTATTTTAGTCTCAAATCCTGCGTCTTTGTTTCCGATAATATGATATGAAGGATGATTCTTCTGTACTTGTCTGCTAGGTTTCTTTGGAGTCACTTGCTGAACTTTCTCTTCTTCTTTTGTCAGATCCTCTTCATCTTCCCGTTCTTTTTCATCTTTTGTTTCTTTCTTCGTAAAGTTGTTTCATTGATTCATTTTATTCTTCCTTTAATTTTTGTCTACTTGCTTCATCAATTGTTACGTTGATGCTTTCCACAAATATGTTCAATATCAGGTTGTAACATTTGTATGCTTTCTTTGTACTTGAGTAACCAACAAGTACTCCTTTGTCCAGACAAGAGTCAAACTTTCCCATTCCTCCATCTTCTCTTTTGATGTAGCATTTGCTTCCAAAAACTATGAAGTGCTTCACATTTGTTGGTCTTCCTTTCCATAGCTCGTAGGGATTTTTTTCAGTGTTGTTTCTAAGCATTACTCTATTTTGAATGTGAAATGTTGTATGCACTCCTTGTGTCCAAAAATTATCTTTCAATTTGGAATCCATTAGCATTGTTTGAGCCATTTCTTGTACTATCATGTTCTTTCTTTCAACAACTCCATTTTGTTGAGGTGTCCTAGAAACAAAGAATTACCTTTTTATTCCATGATTGTTGTAGTAGTCCATAAATTCCTTTGAAGTGAACTCTCCTCCATTTTTAGATCTCAAGCATTTTATTTTTGAATCCATTTCATTTTTAACCATTTCCTTGTAGATCTTGAAGTTTTCAAAAGCTTCTGACTGATTCTTGAGAAAGAAAACTGCAATCATTCTTGTATAATCATCAACTAATAACATAAAGTATTTATCACCTTTTAAACCCTTTGTTGTAGTTGTTCCAACTAGATCAGTATGCACAATTTCCAGTGGTCTTATCATTGAATATTCCTTTTATTTGAACCTGTTCTTTGTTTGCTTTCCTTGTTGACAATGCTTGCATAAAGCGTTGGTTGGTTTCGTGATTTGGGGCATTTCTCTGACTGCTTCTCTTTTTTTGACTTTGACAAGGTTATAAAAATGTATGTGACCCATTATTCTATGCCATGGCCAAATTTCATCTTCCTTTTTTAGACAACACTTTTCATTTCCATTTTCACTTAACACATATATGTTGCTTGAAGTTCTCGTAGTTGTAGTAATCAATTTTCCTAAACCTTATTTTCTTATCTTGCACTTTTGTGAATCGAAAGTAACTTTATGAAATTGGTCACACATTTGAATTACACTTAGAAGATTATGTTTCATATCTTCTAATAGCAGAACATTTTCTGCCTTTGTATTCTTGTTCCCAATTATGATTGTTCCTTTTCTAATGATTTTAGCTTAATCATCATTTCCGAAGGATACTGATCCATCTCTTTCCTCTCTTAATGTAAGAAACCTATCTCTATCACCTGTCATTTGTTTTGAACAACCACTGTCAACATACCAACCACATTGTTTATTCCTAGCTTGTAGAGTGAGTGTGCATTCTTCATTGTTGTATTGATTATGCTTTCTTATCCATGTCCTTTTCTGAGGTTCTTGTTTGTAATTGTTTTTGTTATGTTGTGGTTCTCTAGGAGGGATTTCTATTCTACAATCTTTGGCCATTTTTCCAAATTTGTTACACGTGTAGCATTCCACTTCAATTCTTAATTATTCAAACCTATTGTAACTTCTTCTCTATGTTTCACTAGGCCTTATTGGATAATCCTTTTGCGTATGATTTTAAAAGGTGTTTATGTTCTTATTGTTAGCTCTGTAATTCATAGCTTTTTGTCCAAAATTATTACATGCATAACATAAACCAAAAAATATAGTTCGATACCTAGGAGTTGAATATATTATTAAAGGAGGTTCTCTTATGAAACCTTCTTCTTCCTGAGACCTATCTATTTCTGTTAGTTGTTGATTATGAAATCTAAATCTTCTCGGTGGAGGAGTGTCCCTGTAATTTTTTCTGTAGACCTTCCTATCCCCTTGGATTGTTTCTACATAGCTTTTTGTATATGTTTGTTGTTCTGTTGTTTTGGATATTGATCCCTTTTCTGTCTGATTGTATCCAAGTCTAGACTTGTCATGATTAGGCCTTTGAATGCTGATAATGTCATTCAAAACTTTTGAGTTAGTTTGTATATTTTTCTTTTGAGGATCCTTTCTTAATGTGACAATTTCTACTTCCAAATTTTCAATGATCCAGTATCTTCCTTCTAGTTGTTCCTCGAGTTCTTCTTCAATTATTTTATCTTCTTCAATTTGAACCTTCAAATTTGTGATCATTGTTTCTAATTCCCGGGTGTCTTATTTCTTGTCTAGTTCCGCTTTTAGCTTCTTGTTTTTCCTCTTTTCTCTTCTGATAACTTCTATGGAACTCATCAATTCCTCTCGATAGTCAACTTATTCCTCTTCAATTTCTTCTTCGGCTTCTTCATATTCTTCTTCGGAGTCTTCTTTATCAGAGTCTTCTACTGCCATGAATAGAACTCTTTCTATCTCACTGTCACTGACTTCATCTTCATCTGATGATGAGATGTCTTCTTTGGTGCATAAGCTTTTCTTGAGAAAATTCTTTGTCATTATTTTTCCTTTATATGCTTGTTTTCTTTTTGAGTCACCTTCATCATTTCTCTTTTTCTTATCAGGACATTTGCTTGAAAAATGACCAATACCATCACAATTAAAACAAATTAAAGGAAGTTTACCTCTATACCTACCATTGATTCCCTTGTCCAATATTATGACAAAGTTGGACACTTCTTCATCATCTTCTGAGACGTCACTATTGCTTATATGTTCTTTTTCTTGTTGCTTTCCCTTTTTCTTTGATCTTTTGGATGCTTTAAAGGCTACTTCTTTTACATCTGGATTTTCTTGTTCACTTCTCATTTCATATGCTATGAATATTCCATGTAGTTTGTCCATGCTTATTGAGTTTATATAATCTCTTTATTCTAGTGTTGATATCTTAGGGTCAAATCTCATAGGAAGAGATCTTAGTACCTTTTGAACAATTACCGATTCTTTGATTTCTTCTCCCAATCCCATGATTGCATTTACTGTTTCATTGACTCGTAAGAAGTAAGATGGGATATTCTCATCTTCCTTCATCTTTAGTTGTTCAAACCAACCTCTATAAGTTTGAAGCTTTTCTTCTTTGAATTTTGAATCTCCTTCATAAATATTTCGAAGTTTTTCCCAACTCTCTTTAGCAGATTTCCAATGTGCAACTTTGGCGAATACCATTTCACCAAGACCATTCAGAAGTGAATTTGTGGCTTTGGAATTATTTTGACTGAGATTCACTTCTTTTTCATTTGTTGGTGGAACTATTCGTACTGTGTATCCATCTACAATTGATTACCAAATTTCAAATCCCTGTTCCTGCATATATGTCTTAATCCTTATGCTCCAAAATGCATACTTTTGTCCATCAAACTATGGTATTCCATTTTCATACAAGTTGTTTCTATCCATGATCTACCTTTCAGTGGTTAAACTAATTTCTGAAGGAACCTGCTCTAATAACAATTGTTGGATTACTGAGAGGGGGGTGAATCAGTAATAGATCAATCTAATCCTTTTAAGCCATGTAATCCAAGTGTTATATCAATGTAGAATTATCATCTAATAAATGTAGAGTAAATAAGAAATCAACAAATGAACGATCATACACATACACAATACATGTATGTTTTACATGGAAACCCAAAGTGGGAGAAAACCACAGAATGTTTTTTCTTATATGTCTTGAAGAATTACATTCATTGGAAGCACCAACTTCCTTTGTTTTCTAGTTGCAATTGGAAGGAGGCTCCAAGCCCCCATTCTCTCAAGCTACAACCTGAGGGAAGCTCCAACTCCCCAATTCTATGACTACAACCAGAAGGAGGCTACAATCCCCTAAGTTCTCCAGCTAGAACTAGAAGGTGGCTACAACCACATGTCCTTGCCCTGTCCAACCGCCCTGACAAATAAGTAGAATGATTGAACTACTATCACACTATCACTTTGAGATATACAACTATACAACTATATCAACCTGTACCATTGATTTGCATCCAACCTGTACAATTTCCCTGTGATCAATATGTACCTGAACTGAACATGTATCAACAAATATACAATAGGTACATGACCTGTAGTGTTGCAACACATGTATGTATGTTCCCTATCTGTTATGCAACCCACGTATGTATGTGACCAAATTGTTATGTAGCGTACGTATTCCTTCTGAAAACTAGGGTTTTCTTTCTCTTGAAAATTTTTGACCCTCTGTAGCTTTTTCACATAGATCTGTAACATGTCATTGTATCTAGGCTATAACTTTACCATGTGAATGCATCCTCATACATAACCTTTACCCAAATAATATATATCTCTTTGATCTAGTCATGTGCCATATAATTGTGTGTAATCATGAAAAAGTATAATAACCCTATATTCATCAAACCCTTTCTGATATTAAAGATCTCAATACATCAACCACTTCACAAATACAAGCTCTCAACCATGTACCAAAAAAACCCTTATCCATATGCCAAGAAATACAATATGTGCATCAACAAGGAGTATCAATGATAAATATACCAACACAATATTTCTGTAGATCTGACTTATATAGAAGATCCCATGGAACCACTAGTCTCTCTAGGGAGAATCCTCAAATCTCCATAATCATTTCATATGCATATATCAAAATCCAACTATTCATAGAAATAGGACATACCTTTTGAACCAATGGATAGATCTGATGTATCTGAGGACTATAGACCTTCCTGGGAGCTTGATCTCAGAATCTAGAACCTCTGCATCTTCATCTTCTCAGGTGTCCATGGCTTTACCAAGATGTACACACCCTATACACTGCTAGCTCACGTACGCCTCAGTATGTACGCACCCTATACACTACCAGCCCGCGTACGCCTCAAAAAATAAGGTTTTTTAGTATTTGTTGTAATTCCAAGAATTGTGTCATCAACCCTTAGTACTACCTCAGACTTTTGCAACTTCAGATGTATCAATGAGTACTTGCAATAAGCCTCACACAACAAAAGGTATTCAATGTGTTCAAGTGTGATTAAATGAGAGAGCTTTGCCTCTTATTTATACTTTCATGTAGCATTATACTTTCCTTATTTTAGGGAGTTATCCATTTACTTCATTATTTAAATAATTTCTTTTGCAAACACTTGACTTTTAGGGGCTTCTGTATGACTCATTAGGGTCCTCCAACTTCACATGGCCACAACTCTTTAACTGTGAAGAGTTATGTGACATTGCACATACCACCGAAAATCACATGACAAGCACTATCCATCTAGGATAGTTTCACTGAAAAATTCACTGACCTTCATCTGATTATTCCACAATTAAACATGGGTTCTCTAACCATACTTCTAGGATAACTCAATCTGTAAAGCATCTTCCTGTGAAGGATTTCACCATAAGGGGACCACTTTGGAGTTCATCCATCTATACCTCTTATCAACCATGAAAAGACAATAATGAGTCATATTTACATCAAACAAAATTAGTTCTATTACCCAAACCTTTGTGCTACCAGAATTTCTTCAAGGGTTGACATAAATGACAACCAACCATAATCACATTGTGTCTATGTTGGGGTTCTCATGCTTGAATGAGAAAGTGACTGTAAAATTTTGTTGCAGTACCGTCCAGCTCGTAGTTCCTCTGTGCAGTTCTTGGTTAGTATACCAATTTTCTAGTATTCCTTCTAAGGTATGTACGAAATGATGAGGCCATTCCTCTAGGGGTGTCATTTTCCATAGTTCTTTTCACTTCTCCAAGTGTTCCATTGGTGCCTCCTCTCCATCATACTTCTTTTGTTGGTTTCTTCTTTGTTCTTCACTAAACCTTATGTGTAGTAACTGCTTACATTGGTACCAATCCGTGATTATTTCCTTGTGTTTTCCCCACCATCTTTCATGTGTGGCCTTGAGTGCTATATCGAGTGCTAAGAGTCTCTGATTTTCTAACACTTCATCCTCATAATGTGCCAAGAATACTTATAGATCATTCACTCCATGGAAACTGGGTGGTTCCCTTACCTCCATACCTACCCATCTTACTGTGTGGTCTATTCTTATACATCTTCTTGTGGAAACTTCGTGTAGCCTTTGTTGTCAGTTCTCTAAACCTGTATCTGAGTTTGTCACACATGAAGTAATGCTTCTCCAACTGAGTATCCCATCTGCAGTTGGGTTTATGTAATCCTCATAGCGCGTAGTTGTTCTGTACAACTGGATGATTTCTTATAAGTCTAAGAAAGTATGTTCTACAAACCTTTCCCCTTCTGATGGGTCCAATGGCATGATGACACTATATTCTCCTGACTCAAATGTCATTTTCCGTGTCTTTAAATTGATTATGGCATGTTTATCAAATGCCCAATCCAAGCCAAGCAATGTTGGATATGGTGTTGTGTCATCCACTATTTCAATCACTTCAAAGTATGCTTTAGTGTGCACTCCATCAAGGTTTATTTTCACTTCTTTCAGTCTGCCAATTGCTAGAACTTTGTGTTGGTTTGATAGTTTCAGATGAACAGGTGAATATACTAATGTGGGATCTACCATACATTTCCATGTATTATTTGGTAATACATTGACTTCAAATCCTAAATCCAGTATGATATCTCCCATGTTGAAATCTCTGATTTTGGCATTCATCCTGAAATCCCTACTTTTTCTTCTCCTTATATGTAGGTGATTAACTATTGTTTGTTCTAGTTTTCCTTATGTCTCTATGCTACATCTTTCTACTATATTTTGCAATATTTTGATAGCAGATGGATCATTCAATAATTTTACACATGATTGCAAAAATACTTTTATTGTACTTACTTGTCCCACGAGCTGCATTTCATTGGTATGAACCAACGATGGAGGCATATCATACTCTGGATGTTCCTTGATTTTTTTTGTAGTTGAAGTCGACGTAGTGTCTTGCTTCATGAATTCTTGTTTGGCTTCCTGAAATATTTTCTTCTCGTTCTGTGCATCGAACTATCTCCTTGGTTCGACATTCTTCTTCCCCCACTAGTGTTGTACTGGTTCTTGTCGGACTACGTCATTTCCTATTTTATCTCCTCCGCACATAACTATTTTAATGTTTCTTCCTTCATCCCTTGCTTCGACTAAAATACATTGAACATTCTGTTTGTTCTGATTCCTCTTTTCCAAGATATTCCCTAGTAATGTAGGGAATTCTTCTGTGTCATGATCTGATGTGCAAAAATACATACAAGTTTCTAGTGAAAGTGGGCATTCTCTTGCATAATGTCCTAGTTGTTGACAATTGTGACATACCACTGGTCCTCTACCTCTTCCAAAGCCTCCTATTGCTTGTCCTCCACCTTTGTGGCCATATCGATCTCCTCTCAGTGCGTTATATTGAGGTGTTTGATTGTACCACGACGTATTGTACTAATATTACATTGTGTTTTACTGTGGTTGCACAATATTATATGGTTATTGCATAGTATTATACTAATGTTGTGCAGTGTTGTATGGAGATGCAACTTGGTTAAACTATGGTGTAGCTTTCCTAGTCATCATTTCTTCCTGCACCCTATATGCATCTGATGTCCTTTCTCACATCAAATCCATAGTTATACAATCTTTGTCATCATGACCCACTGACTTGCAAAAGTTGCAATATGAACTATTTGGGACATTTTGGTATTTATGCATCATTGGGCAGTGATATGGATCGTGGCCTGGTTTCTTACAGATTTCACACCATAGTCCTCATGTTGGTAATGGATTTGGCATTCTTGTTTCCATGTACTACATGAATGATGGACATTTGTTCTTATGGTGTACTTACGTCCTACATGTGGTACACCAAACGATTTCTCATTTTTCCTTACTTTTGTTTTGTTTTAGTTTGAACATTAAGTTCTTCAAATCCTCCTTCAAATCTTCGATGGATGATCCATTAGCTAATAATGGTTTTCTTCCAGTTGCAGGGCTTCCTACAGAGTCTCCACCTGTGTCTGAAACTTCTGTTGTCGCAATGGATATTTTAAGTGTGGTAGCAATGAATTGATGAACAGGTTCCTATGTTGCATATCATTCATGAGATATTTCAAATTTCCTTTCAATCACTTGAATCTTTGGTCAATCTCCGATACAGATTCTCCTGGTTTCTATCTAATTTCTATCATCTCGTTCATGTAATGATCCTTTGAAATTGGCTTCTAAAACTCATTTATCAACAATTTATTGATGTCCACAATCATTCTGTTTGTCCCTGGTGGATTGTTTGTAGCTAGACTCATATACCAATCCAGTGCGTGATCCCTTAATGTGATTGCTAGTTGTGCAAGTTTAGTAGCTTCGTATGTGATCTGTTTTGCTTCCCAAATCTTTTCACAGATAAAAAAATGTTTTTTCAGGTCCTCCGACACTTATCCTTTGAATTATGGTAACCTGATGGTGGGATCGTGTCCTGCCATCTTGAACACTGAACTACTCCCTCCACACGATGTAGATACTTCACTAGTGTTTCCTGAACTAGATCCTCCAATTGTTGTTCCTTGTGTAGATGTACTTCCTGTTGTCTTTCTTCTCCTGAAATTAGGTTTTCTAAATGGTGGTGTTATCTTTGGTGTATTAGTCGTACATGGCTTTATGGGTTCCACACTGACATTAATATGGATAGGATTGTTGCCTTCTCTTCCCTCTCTTGGACCTCTTATCTTCCTCTCATATGTTGCATGCAGGATTTAATCAATATGCTCCACAGCCCAAATATCTTCTATCTTTTCTTCATCACTCACTAAGCCTTCCCTCATGGTTACAACTCTCTTCTTTGTATTCACCTTGTATTGGTAGGGTAATCCATTCCGCCTATTTCTAGTTGTTGCCATGATCTGCTTGATCTAGTCATCCATCATGATTGGGTCCAAGGGTTCCTCCTTCTTTCCCTTATCCAATCCTCCTTCCATTTCTCTTTCCATTTCTCCTCTTTATGTCAGTGCTTCCCCCCTTTCCCCATGCACGCAGGGAAGTTTATATGCCTAACTCCATTGTTATTACACCTTTGTTGTATAGCATTATCTTAATATAAGTATACATCGATATAATATACCTTCCTCAAGGCCCACGTAGAAATTCTTTCTTCGCTGCACTGTACGAATTCACTGTATCTACTGCAAATTATGTTATAAAGCCTACTACAATACTGTCAAGCCAAAAATCTACTACACGGGTGAATTTATTGTTCATCTGTTGTAATTGATCAATCTGAACTGAGGTCCACTCTAACTGTCAGATCTGGTTTTTTACATGGTTATCCTTCAACCTCAATATCCACTATTGCAATAAGTGTGCAAAACCACAGAAAAAGACTTCATGTAGATCAATAAACACATACTTCTCAAGGTATTTTCATGGTGTTACTCTAGGGTTTATGTTATCTTTCTACAGAAACTCCAACTCCTTTGTCTTCAACCATCTTTCGATCTCTGCTTTTGTGGGATTCCATGGTCTTAACATCCACTTTTAGCGGCTCATTATTTTTCACCTTCTCATCATTTGATTTAGTATTCTCTTGATCCACCGTCTGCAGATCTTACAAATTTTCAACAAATCACATCTACTCAATCCTATATTGTTCCAACCTATTATCACTGAACTTTTGTCTGCAAATGGTTACAGGAATCCAACATCTTCAAACAGTTATGAGGTCACCCATGGACCAAAATTACCAAAAAATCATTTCCAAAAGGTCCAAAACTATACAACCAATGATAAAATTAAGGTGCGCTATAAATATATAGTGCGTGCGTGCACATGCGCCATCTAGACACGCAAGAAAAGCGCACATGCACACAATGTGCGACTGTGGTCGCTAAAAGCTGCGCACACCTAAGAACGACATGTTAGCACATAATCATGTACGAGGTATTTTCCTAAGGGAAGCTTCCCCTTGGTTGAAAAGAGATATTTGGAAAACCCATTTATCACAAAGTTTAAAGGGCTGGTGCATCATTTTAACAAGCAGGTAGGTTTGGATGATCAAGATCTGTCTGCCTAGATCTATGCCCGAAGTTTCATTTCGGACCCCCCTCATCATTCTACCTTTAACAGAAGGGGGGGGGGGTCTAGAATTGGGTGTGCATCTCTCAATGGTCAAGATTAGGGCACCCGGATCAATGACTCTCAAGAGATTCTGGACCCCCTTTGTCATTCTTCCTTTAATAAGGGGGGTGGTCCGGAATGGAATGGTATTGTTATGGGGATCCCCTCCTATCGTGTTGCCTCCTGTGCCATCTTCTCCCCTGACATTTGTTCTCCACTTGTCTGCACGACATGGCCCACTTCCTTTCACTCCTCCTCATCCTCCGACACCTATCCTGATCCCGTCCACATCATCCCACCATAAGTGATGCGTCCTCCCTCGATCAATCATGTCCTCGTCACCTCCTCATTCATTGTTTCCCTTCATCCCTGCCTGGTCTCTTCGCACTGAACTCCATGTCTCTTCCATTAGACCATTCAGCCAATCTAGGTGGCACCGTGAGAATACATCCATGTCCCAAGAGTAAAGAGTTGGTCGGGCCATTTCCGATCCCAAGGAAGCAGTTATTGAAGTTGTTGGATGTGATTAGACATCATCTCCACTATTAATGGAAAGTCTGGAAAATGACTAAAGGAATGTTAGTTCATCTGCAGGGTTGTTAGGAGTCTGATTACATCTTTCATAAGTGCATGATCACTCAGAGACTGCATACGTAGACTACCAGTAGACATGCAGATGCAATGTTTTTAATGTAGTGTCTCTCTTTTGCTGTTGTTGTTTTGATGTAAGTATATGTAGGTAGTTTTTCCATTTTTGTAGGGGTCGATGGTTGAGTGAGGCTACCGATTGTAAAGTTTGGTGAAGCACTGGTTGCTATGGTTATGTATTGGCACTTGAGATTTATTTTCTTATGAATGTTAGCCTCTTTCCATCTCTCTATTTACACTGTGTTAGAACATCTCGGAATTGGAGGATCCAGTCGAGTTGCGCTGTTATAGGATGATGTAGGTTGGATCACTGTAATAGTTGCATTGTTTCTAATCAATTCTTGTATTTTCTCAACACTGAATGATTTGGAATTGGAAGATCCAATCAAGTCATCTTTCAGCTCCTCTGAAACTCTAAACCAAGAGGATCTTGTATTCTGAGTGTTTCTTCCTCAAGCTACCAAAAGGCCTGATGCCCAAGGTAGTCTTGCTCAGTCCTCCTACTAAGTCTTCCATCTGCTCATTTTATAATCAACCCACTGATGGAAATTAGATCAAGACCTCCTTTGTTTTACATACTAGGCCTATTTTTCTGAGTTAAAGTGATAGCTTCCCGGGTCTCTATCCATTTGACCACCCCATTAATTTATTTGTGACATAAACTGATGGGCATTGGGCTCTCCTTCTGTCGCAATCCAGGAGTGACCTATGACGCTAACATTTATGGCGTCTTTGCTGGGGACAAAGTTGAATATCTTCCCCAAGATTGAATGACGATGATTAATTGATTATGAAGGTGCATCAGATATCATAACTATTGAGATTGCTACTATGCACCTGACGACTCCACTCACATGACTCTGCTGGGTGACTCCATTGATGCAAACCCACAAGAGACTCCATTATTTCAGCCGTGTCTTCTAGAGGCAGACATACAAGGTCTACTCCTTAGCTGCCATTAGAGCCACTTGAAGCTGATCCAGAGAAGATTATCAGAAAGGGAAAGTCCTCTGGAGGAGGTACTTCTATTGCTAAACCAGGTATTTCTGATGATTTTCATGATTTTATAGAAACTCCAACACCTTCATCTCATCCTGTTTATTTACCTTATGTTGGAGTTTCTCGTAGTCTAAATTTTGGGAGTGTTCCTACTGAGTTTTCTCCTCTTGATCTTGAATTGGTAGGAGAAACCCTTGTCACTCCCCTCTCTCCCGAGGTGGTACCCTGGTTCAGACCCAACACCTCTGAATATTTTCCTACCCCATATTTTACCACCCTTTCTCCTATTACCACTGTTGTTGAAGAAAGGGTAACCTTTGTCCCTTTTAACCCAAAAGCTTGTTCTCCAAATTTTTTGTTGTTCCCCTCCCATTATGTTAGCTTGGTTCCTATCTTTCTGATTCAAACCTCATCTCCTCCTGGTTCTCCTACACTTATTTTTCCTATGGTAGGTGCTAATCCCCATCTAAACAAAATGGATGCCATAGTGGCTGCCAGATATGCCCCCTTAATCCTACCTCAACCTATGAATCCTCTCCCTGCTGGAGATTACTTGAAATGTATGCCTAAATTCACTGGGGAAGAGGACATAACTGCGGAAGAGAACCTTTGTTCCTTCTACAGTTACGTAGACAACCTGAACATTGAAAATGAATATGTCTACATGAGAGTCTTCATCCAGAGACTTGATGGTGAGGTAAGGAAATGGTTTAGGGGATTGGCCCCCAGATATTTTGTTGGGATTGAAGCTATAGATAATGCGTTCCCGAGGCAGTGGGGAGATAAAAAATATTTCATGTATTACATGACAGAGTTTGGGTCCTTGAAGAAAAAGGAAGGAGAGTCTGTCTCTGACTTCTCCAAAAGATTCAATAAGATGTATAATAAGATCCCTACCAAGATAAAACCCACAGAAGCCTCTGCTAAAATATCTTATGCTAATGCATTCGACCCCAACTTATTCCTTCTATTGAGAGAGAGAAGAGCTACCTCCCTAGCTCAAATGAAAGATGTGGCCATATAGGTGGAATTTAATGTATTGGTAGTTAACAGATAGAGAAATAAGACTGATGCAGACGGGAGAAAGGGAAGATTTGAAGCCTCGACTTCTGGCCCCTCTTTGCCTCACCATCAAATGGATGAATTGACAAAGATAGTGAAGTCTTTGTCCGCAGAGATGGAGAAAATGAAGGTAGAGGGGAAGCAAACATACAAAAATCCTCAAAATACCGAAAACAAAGGAAATTTCAAGAGACCAAATAATAGTGCTCCCCAAATTATGCAAAGGGACTAGATGGGAAGAGATAGAGAAGAATAGAAGATCTAGGCCCCTCTTCAAAATAATTTTGTAGCTAATGAAGAAGAAGGGGAAATAGACGGGCTTGATCCTGAAATCCACTGCTTTGGAGATACTTCTCCTTTTCCTCATCTCACTCAATCAACATAAGAGGAATCTCTCATGGACAGTCAACTAAACGAGCTTAGCAAGGGAGACAAGGCTAGTAGTAGCCACAACAAGTATAAACTAATATCCAAGAAGAAGACAAGAGCACCTGATGTTCCTGAATAGCTCATTAGAATGGAGAAACCTGCCAATGAAGAAGTAGACAACAACAAAGGTAAGAAGGCCCAACCCCTCTCTCCAATGGTCTAGATTCATGTGCCTAAAGTAAGGGAAATTCCAAAGCTTTCATCCTCTTTTAACTTTGAGCATGAAATTCAAAAAATCAGAATACTTATGCCCCTCTCCGAACTGATCAAACATGACGTGTTAAAAAATTGTCTATCTGAACTATTACAGTCTGAATCCCCATGCCATCCCACATAATCAATCAATTTTCAAGATGAAAATCATGTAGTCATCCTAGGTCCTATGGTAGAAGACAAAAATGATTCATCCCCTCCTTTCTACACATCCTTGAACATACATGACAAGGTGTTGCACAATTTTTTGATGGATTCAGGGGATTCCCACAACCTCATACCCAAAACTGTCATGGAAGAATTAGGACTAGAAGTCACCAAAGCCTATCATGACCTCTATTCCTTTGAATCTAGGAAAGTTCAATGTCTAGGAGTCATCAAAGATATGGTTGTGACCTTGTTTCAGTTTCCCATGAAAAGTGTGGTCATGGACATTGTAATGGCTGATGTTCCCCCCAAGTTTGGTATGTTGTTGTCAAGATCCTAGATAAAAAGTCTTGGGGGAACCCTACAAATGGACCTAACTTATGCTACTATTCCAGTGTTTGGGGGGGAACATAGAAGATAGTACAAAGAAGCCCAACTGGCCTACATAATCAGTGATGAAGCCAATCCTACCAACCATCCTATCTTTTCTCTTGACACTAATTTAGGTTCCAGTTTACTGCAACTCACTAACGCTCCCGAGCCCCTTCTAAAACTCATAAAGCAACCCAATACTTCTCATGAATTTTCTCCCCCCATCACCTCTGTCTCAAAAATGTTCTTCGATGGAGCCTCTTCTAGGGAAGGCACTAGTGTTGGAGTGTTTTTTGTGTAACCTTCTTAGGAAACTGTATCTCTGTCATACAAGCTAGAGTTTGAGATAACCAACAATGTGGTAGAATATGAAGCTCCTGTTTTAGGTTTAAGAGTTGCAAAGGAAATGGGGATTCAAGAGGTAGCAGTATTTGGAGATGCAGAATTGATAGTCCAGCAGATCAAAAATGCCTATCGAGCCAAGCATCCTTGACTCAGGAGTTACAGAAATGAGGTATGGGACCTAATCGATAGTTTCTTCTTGACATTTAACATTTCATTCATTTCAAGAGAGAAGAACACAGTGGTTGATTCTCTGGCCACATCAGCAAGAAATTTAAAAGTGCCCCTGCCACCCAAATTCAGATATGATGTAGAAGTAAAATATAGGCCCTCCATACCTGACAATGTCAAACATTGGAAGGTGTTCGAGGATGATCTTGAGATCAAAAGATTCTTGGATACTGTTGAAGAATTTTCAGCACTGCATATTGATCAAGACCCTGTTTCTGAAGCAAAGCTTGATGATGGTAATTTTCTGAGAAATATTGCATAGCGTGACATTGTCCAGCTACCCAAAAATCATATTCCAAAGGGATTGGTTCCTTTTAAAACGATTTTCCATAAAAATGATGTGGAATTAAAGGGAAAAATCGCAGATGACGATGCTGATACAACTCAGTGCAACATTGGCACCGAGAATGAACCCAAGTTTGTCAAATTGTCCAGAAGCTTGATAAAGGAGCAAAGGGTTGAATACGCTGAATTATTGAGGGAGTTTGTGGATGTTTTTTCCTGGACCTATGAAGACCTCACAACTTATGACACTTCTATCATTGAGCATAAAATCCCATTGAAAAAGGAGGCAAATCCATTTAGGCAGAAACTAAGACAGATCAATCCTATGTTGTTGCCTATCATGGAGAGATAGGTGAAGAAGCTACTACACGCCCAAATCATCATTCCATTGATTTATTCAGAATGGGTGGCCAACTTGGCCCTAGTAAGGAAGAAAAGTGAGGAAATCAGACTCTATGTAGATTTTAGAAACCTGAACAGGAGCTCAAGGAAGGAAAATTACCCCCTGCCAAAGATGGAACATATATTGCAGAGGGTGACAGGATCATCTAGGATTTCCATGATTGATGGCTTCTTTGGCTACAATCAAATTTCTGTTCTTCCTGAGGACAGAGAAAAGACAGTGTTTACCATTCCATGGGGCACATTCATGTATGCTAAAATGCCTTTTGGATTGATGAATGCGGGAGTAACTTTTCAGCGAGCCATGGACATAGCTTTCATTGGGGAAAATGATAAGTTCGTGGTCATCTATCTGGATGACATCATAGTCTTTTAAAAATCTAATAAAGAAAATTATTTTCATCTCAGGAAAGTTTTTCTAAAATGCAGGAGTTTTGGCCTTTCATTGAATCCCAAAAAATCTTTGTTTTCCATGAAGGAAGGAAAGTTACTAGGCCACATAGTATCGGCAGTGGGATTCAAGATTGATCCTGGTAGAGTTGAAGAAATCCAAGCCTTGTCAATCCCCAGATCCAGGAAAGAAGTCCAGTCTTTCCTTGGAAAAATCAATTTCCTAAGGAGGTTTGTTTCTAATTTTGTTGAAATGGTAAAGCTTATAACAACCATGTTGAATAAGGGAAATCAAGTAACATGGACTTCTGAGGCTCAAAATTCCTTTGAGCAAATAAAGAAAGAATTGACTGAAGCTTCTGTGCTTATCAGTCTCGATTACTCAAAGGATTTCCTTATTTTCTCCTTTGCCTCATCTGACACAGTGGTTGTTTCTTTACTACAAAAAAATGATGCAGGGTTGGAGCAGCCTATTGCCTATTTTAGCAGAGCATTAAGGGATGTTGAGGTTAGGTACGACATCATGGAGAATTAGGCCTATTCCTTGGTGAAATATCTCAAAGATTTTAGAGTCTATATCCTGCAGTCAAAAATCATTGCCTATGTTCCCTTAGTTGCTGTGAAGGACATTCTTATTCAACCTAATATAGACGGGAGGAGGAGTAAATGGATAGACAAGATCCTTGAGTTTGATATGGATATAAGGCCTACCAAATTGATCAAAGTTCAAGGCTTAGCCAAGCTTTTGTCTGAAGCAAATTGAAAATATTTGGGTGTAAGTTTCATTAATGAATGCTCAGAAAGTCAGCAGGATCAATTGTTTGATGCAGACCCTCAAGTAGAACCCCCATTGGTGCGATGTCCTTGGTACAAGGATGTCATATATTTTTTGCAAGAGTTGTGGCCTCCTGATGGAATACAAAGGAGCAAGTCAAGAGCTCTAAATCTCAAAGCAATCAAATACTACCTTGTTGATCAATTTTTATATTGGAAAGACCCCTTGGGGGTGTTATCACTCCAGGAAACTACTTAGGGCTGTATGCTAAGTATGCCTGGTAACTTAGGAATTCAATATTTTTATAGCAAAATGGATCGATGGGATATCACAATAGCTTAATGGAAAGGTTGCTTATCAGATAGTTAAATAAACCAGTGCTCTTAGGAACTGTAAATCAGATGA
>ML787347.1:837456-864459 GCA_009831015.1 Picea engelmannii | reverse complement strand
CATCAAATGCCAAAGGTTCTCAAGAAAACAACAGCTTAAATATCTGCTTTTAAAACCTGTGATTGATTCGGGACCTTTCTAGCAATGGGGCCTAGACTTTATTGAGGAGATTCACCCTGCTTCCAGTGGACAACATAGATGGATCCTAACTACCACAGATTTCTTTACCAAGTGGATAGAACCTATCCCCACTAGGGGTGCCTCCCATAAGGTAATCATTGGGTTCCTGAAGGACCTCATCACAAGATTCGATTTCCCAACCAAGATTGTTACTGATAACACAACATCTTTCAAAGATGAACCATTGGTCAAACTCTATGGACAATTTGGGATCAAACTAATTCACACAACCCCATATTATCCCCAGGGCAATGGTTTAGCAGATTCCTCCAACAAAATCCTGATAAGGATCACCAAAAGACTGTTAGAGGACAACAAAAAGGCCTAGGATTCAAAGTTGAAATTTGCTCTATGGGATGATCGACTGACCACAAAGAGATCCATAGGCATCTCCCCTTTCCAATTGGTTTATGGAACATAAGATATTTTTCTGTCTCATCTAGCCATGCCTATAGAAAAATTCCTCCAGTATTATGAAGGAGAGCCTAATGATATGATCAAAATAATTCATCAACTGGCAGAGATCCAATAGGCCAGAGAGCAGGCAATGAACAAAATTCAGGACCGTTAGCAAAAGATCAAGAAGGCTTTTGATAGGAAGGCCAAAAAGGAAGATTTTCAGATGGGAGATCTGGTACTGAAATGGGATGCTCCTAAGAAAGACAAGGGAAATCATGACAAATTTGAAGCCCTATGGGTCGGGCCCTTCAAAATCTTTGAAGTATTTTCAAATAATACCTACAAGTTACGAGATTTTAAGGGTCAAGAAGTTTTCAATAGCCCTGTGAATGGGCATTTCCTGAAGAGATGTTTCTCTTGAGCCACACATGGCTCTTCTATAATTGTAAATATTGTTTTCTTTTCATCTTTAAGTTTTGACAACGACTCCATAGCCCAACAACAAGGAACTGAAACTAAAAAAGAGTTATCGGCAGCCCACAGGGGGCGTTCCATCCCCCATGGAGCCTAATGTTAGCACATAATCATTTATGAGGTATTTTCCTAAGGGAAGCGTCCCTTTGGGAGAAAAGAGAGATTTGGAAAACCCATTTATCCCAAATTTTAAAGGGATAGCGTGTTATTTTAACAAGCAGGCAGGATTGGATGATCAAGATCTACTCGCCTAGATCTAGGGCACCCAGATCAAGAGTGCTCAAGTGATTCTGGACCCCCTTTGTCATTCTACCTTTAATAAGGTGGGGGGGGGGGTCCGGAATGGAATGGTATTGTTATGGGGGCCCCCTCCTATCGTGTCACCTCCTGTGTTGTCTTCTCCCTTGACATCTGTTCTCCACTTTTCCGCATGACATGGACCACTTCCTTTCATTCTTCCTTGTCCTCTGACACATGTCCCACTCCCGTCCATGTCATCCTACCATAAGTGATGCATCCTCCCTGGATCAATCATGTCCTTGTCACCTCCTCATTCACTGTTTCCCTTCATCCCTGCCTGGTCACCACTCATCTACCACTTCCAATTGTGTGCCCCAATCTTTGCACCAGCCTCCACGCCTCTTCCATTAGACCATTCAGCCAATCCAGGTGGCACTGTGAGAATACCTCCATGTCCCAAGAGTGCAGAGTTGGTCAGGCCGTTCCCGATCCCAAGGAAGCAGTTATTGAATTTGTTGGAGGTGGTTAGACATGGTCTCCACTATTAATGGAAAGTCCGAAAAAGGAGTAAAGGCATGTCAATTCATCTGTAGGGTTGTCAGGAGTCTGGTTGCATCTATCATAATTTCATGATCACTCAGAGACTACATACATAGACTGCCAGTAGACATGCAGAAACAATGTTTTTAATGGAGTGTCTCAGTTTCACTGTTGTTGTTTTGAAGTGAGTATATGTAGGCAGTTTTTCCATTTTTGTAGTGGTCAATGGTTAGGCGAGACTCCCGATTGTAAAGTTTGGTGAAGCAGTGGTTTCTCTGCTTATGTATTGGCACTTGAGATTTCTTTTCTTATGAATGTTAGCCTCTTTCCATCTCTCTATTTACACTGTGTTAGAACAACTCAGAATTGGAGGATCCAGTCGAGTTGCGTTGTTATAGGATGATGTAGGTTGGATCATTGTAATAGTTGCATCGTTTCTAATCAGTTCTTGTATTTTTTCAATGCTGAATGATTTGGAATTCAAAGATCCATTCAAGTCACCTTTCATCTCCTCTGAAACTCTGAACCAAGAGGATCTTGAATTCTGAGTTTTTCTTCCTCATCCTGTCAAAAGGCCTGATGCCAAAGGCAGTCTTGCTCACTCCTCCTACTAAGTCTTCCATCTACTCATTTTATAATCAACCTACTGATGAAAGTTAGATCAAGACCTATTTTGTTTTACACACCAGGCCTAGTTTTATGAGTTAAAGAAATACCTTCCTGGGTCTCTATCCATTCAACCACCCCATTAAATTATTTGTGACATAAACTGATGAGCATTGGGATCTGCTTCTGACGCAATCCAGGAGTGACTTCTGATGCTAACACAACACATTTATGAGATTGGTCAGCCTCCCACCCACTTCTGGTTCAACTTCCAAGCTGATTTGATATCCAAATCTCGGTTGGATTCGACTGGGTGGCTGGTCAAAGACCTAAAAATTCCCTAAACAACCCCTTTTCACACTAAAAGTTGGTTGCATAATACCTCAAAGTGATGCTATAAAACAAGGCCATGGGTGCACTACATTTTCAAGGAATTCATTTGCAAGGTTATGCCACTGTTATTCTCTTGGGGAATCCTCTTTTCTCATCAAGACCATACTAGCATCATTACATTTGGGCAATCCATCTCACCTCTTAAGTGGATTAGCTTGGGATTCTTTCACCATTTCTTTCAAATTTGTAAGAAGAGCTTAGTTGTGGGGGTCGAAGAGCCCTCCCTTGGAGGAATAAGGGACCCAAAGTCCTCTTCTTCTTGGTGTTTTTTTTTCATTAATATAATCCTTGCCATTGACATGAGTCTTATTGGTTTTTTGTTCTTATGTCTTTATGATCAATCATTTATTTTCTCTTTCATTTATTAGTTTAATTCTTAGCTTGGTATTTTATGTTTCTTTTTCTAACCCTTTCCTTTACTGCTATCTTGCTTAGATAACCCAACTAAGCTTGTAAGCACATCTATTTTTCTCATTTAGGTGACAAAAGAGGTGCAATAGATTGGCGACTCCACTGGGGAAAGGTATCAATTTCCTACCCCATTTGGGTTTTTCTAGCTCTTCTTTTGGTGTATTTAATCTGCAGGTACCTTAACCGGCCCAAGCCGACCTACAAAACATCCAATTCAAAGCTGAATTGAGAGAATTCCATCCGGAATTTTCTTCACGGCCATGTGTCAAGTGTGCGCAGGTTTATTGGCCCATAGTCGTGCATCGTGTGCCAAAATTATTGTGTTATTCTGCGCACCCAAAAGTCTATTTTGGTTTGCGCACAGGCACTTAGTGCGCCTCTTTCTACTCTGAGACCCGCACACCTATGCAGAAAATACACATTGTAATCTTTTTTTTGATTTGGGGAAGGCCCCTAGCCTTCTTAAAAATGATTTCATGTATGTTGTAATCTACACCACACTTGGTTCCCTCTCCATGTAAAGGGATTAGTCAAAACACATAGGCACTTAGGGGGTTTAAAATCATTATTTCCTCCTTTGCTTTCATTTTGACACATGGATGGCTTGATTTGACTAAAAGTATAGGTTGGAATCATTTGTAATCACATAAAAATTGCATTGGGACCAAAAGTTGGATAACAATTGTTTAGTATGCTCTTCTCTCATGCTTCAAAGTGACCTTGAGAATCAGAAAAAGGTTGTAGGACAATTTCATCTCCCTTAAAAAGACTAAAACCTTTAGGAGAGGACAACAACCCCCTTGAGACTCCTCTTAGTTTATTTTTCAAACACATCTCAAGATTGTAACTAGCCCATACATGCCCACATGCTACAAAGATAGGATAGTGTTGAAATTTACTTTCTTAGATTAAATAACTAGGGAAGTTTAAAGGTTTTTATAATGGACACATACATGCCCACATGATCACAATCTAGGGTAGTTTCAAAGCTTTCTTAGATTAAATCACAATAGGGAGTTAAAGGAATAGTAAAGGACCCACATGTCCATATGCTAGTTTCCTAGGGACTTTTGAATTACACAAGGTTGTACCAAAGACATTTAATTAATTAGGTAATCAACACTTGTAAGGACCAAGAGAAGTCCACATGTAGCAAGGTGGCACCTAAATTCATTAAAACATTGGCACACTTTTCACTCATTCACACACAAAAGTCACTTATCACTCACATAGTTTTCATCTCGAAATGTGGAGGTCAAAGTAAGTCTCCTCCAAAAGGATTTTGAAACACCCCACCCATTTTCTTGATGAAACTATCCACTCCCATTTAATTTCAACGAGATTGACTCACACCCCTAATCTCTCAAACAAACCACATCTAAATTTTTTCTAAAAACTCACTAAGTTTTCCTCCATAGGAGGTGCCAAAAGAAATTTTTTAGTCTAGGTAGGATTTCGGGGATAGGCATCCAAATAACTCCCCATTATCTGGTTCTCACATTGTCAAAACAATAGAAGTTGTCAAATAGGGAACTGTAAATCCTCCAAGTCAAATGTTCCTAACACCATATGGTAGGGAGATACCCATGAAGGGTTGAAGGCTGAGGTCCGGTTGTTCTGTGCATCCCCCCTTGAGGCACCCACCTCTTGTATGGGATCCAGTCCGTGACCCACTTCTTAGGCCAAAAATCTAAATGTCGCACTTTGACCAAGGTACCTAGTGACCAAATTTTAGGACATCTACCCAGGTGGAAATTGTGGGCTGTAATTGCACTTTGATTAGATTTTTTGTGCCTATTGGGAAATATCGCCAACTATTTCGGGATATGCCCCCTTTACCCCTCATTATAACTGATTACTTCATCCTTCACTAGTTTCTCTTCTGGTGACTTCAGGCCCCACTGTTGAGTACTATTGGAAGGTCCAGCGCTATTTGAGAGGAAGGATGTTATGTCTTTTAGGACACGAGAATTGTTTTTCTTTGATCCCCCATGTGGACAAAACCCACTTATCCACATATATGCTTGTTTATCAAAACACTTTATGTATGATGCACTTCTGATTACATTTAATTTCGATATATATATGGTGTAAAGTTCAAAAATTGTAGCAAACACTCTTGTTTATTTATTGCTCTCACCACCATCCACTCACATCCACTCAACTAGTTGGACATTATAGGGGACCCATAGAACCCCCGTCATTCCAGATGCTTGTTGAACCTCCCTCCTATTTTAGGGGGAGTTCCTAGTCTTGCCAACTCATCGGTTCCACCTTCTCACACCCCTGTGAGTGCCACTGTCTTAGGATCAGCTTTTCTTGGTTCCACCTTACTTCGATCCAATTCCCAAGGTCCAATTTCTACTCATAGAAGTGGGGGACCAACTTCCTCTCAAGGGGGAAGTACCAACCCACCTAGCCCCCCTCAAGGGTTAGGTTCACAGAACACTCACACCATGGCTGGAACTAATCCTCTGCCACCACTCTAGATGTCATATTTGGCCTCTCTTAACATACCATATCTAAGAAAACTCATAAATGATCCTATATTGCATGACCCCACATGGCCTGCAATGCCTACCAAACTACCTTCAGACATCCCCAAGTTTGAAGGAAAGGTAGGGGATGAACCTGCAAACCATGTCATGACTTTACACTTATGGTGCTCTTCCAACATCATTATGGATGATTCCATCTGACTACGATTATTTCAATGCATGCTCACTAGCCCATCAATCAAATGGTATGTAGACAAAAATCGAGGTCCCATGTGACTTTTGAGTCCTTGGCCAAAGAATTTTTTACCTTCTTCCAATTACCAATCCACCATGACAATGGTCTTGAACTACTGTCTAATTTTAAACAAACCTCAACCACACATATCGTTGATCACATTCATGAGTGGCATTGATGACGTAGTTTATGCAAAGTTGAAACCACCAAACAACAGTGTCTTGACTGGTTTCTCAGATCACTTGTCTCTCTCCTTGGTAAAGATGTATCATCCACCTTCCCTCAATCAAAATATGAATCCATCAGTAAGGATCAACAATTAGAACTCATCTATTCACAGTCAGGGTACTCGTACACAGTACTTCCTGACCTCCCAAAACCCATGCCATTCAGCCAAGAAAAATTTGGGATGTCTCACTCAACAAACAAATTGATTGGTAATACCACGCATCACAGTCCAGAACCCCAACAACCACCAATGTATGGCACACCTCGATATCCACTGGCATATGGAGGAACCCCTTATTATTCCCCACCCCCTTATCAACAACCTTTCCATGTTTCCCTTCTTCCACCCATCAGTGGGCCACCCTCGACAGCCACAATACACCCACCAATCCAAACAAGTTCTGGTACTCCCTGTACCTTAGCTTATACTCTAAGTACTAGCGAAAGTACCATTCCTTCCTATGTACCTTATGGATCATTAACCCCACAGAATATGTACTTTCCATTCCCTGGTCCTCCACAGCCCATGGCTCCCCCACACCCTCACGCTGGGGTGAATTTTGTTCAACCGTCTCCCCTTCAGCAATATCAAAATTTTGAACAATTGAATACGGAAAATCTGACCCATTAGTCAAATAATTCCAAAAAGAAAGGAAAAAACAGGAACAATAGCAACCTAGGCCAAGGTGGGAATCACCCCCAACATAACCAACCTACTGGGGGCAAACAAAATCAAGGGTATTAGAACCCCTAGGGGGGAAATAACAACAGGCGCCAAGGGAAAAATAACAATAATCTTTGAACCAACTTCCCTTGTGCCCTTTGCAGTGAGTTTGGTCATTATACTCATCATTGCCCCCAAATCGCTGATTTTAAACGAATGAAATACTCAGGAAGTGTACAACATCCTCCAACACCGCCTACCCCTCAACATGCCCCACAAAAGTATGTCCAACAACCTCCCCCGGTCATTATGCAGAATCCCATTCCGCACCAGGGTGTGATGAACACCCAACAAGACATGCAGCCTACCCCAACACAGTTGGGACAATATCTCAATCCAAACAAACCTGTAGATTGTACTATCCTCCTCACCAGTGAGGAAGAAGTCCTTCTGAAAACATGTAGTCGTTAATACTGAGCACCTGTTGAGTCTCCTCCCATTCCCCTAGAAACAATCCCAGCACCAACGGGATCCTCATTGGTGATTCCTTTCCCTAATGCAGAAACACCTCTTCGCATCCCTTGCATCCCATTTTGCAGGAATTTCCACAACCCATAGGCTAGGGTGGCTCATAATTATAGTTTGGTCGATGACTTAGCACAATCCCTGACTGCCATGTCAGTCTTAGAAGTCCTTTAAACTTGTCCCACTTAGCAGAAATCATTACTTTTCACCTTGGGGGTAGTCAACCCCGTGGATACTCAACTCATAACATTTGATCTCGATTATGGAGAGCCACATCTCCCTGCTCTCATCTCTTTTCAAATCCTAGTGAAAATTCAAAACATCACAGTTCATTAGTGCATCATCGATGAAGGCGCATCCACATGCATCATGTCCAAGTCTATATGGTAGAAACTTGGTTCCCCCAAACTCATTCCATCTTCCATTACCTTAAGAGATTATGACGAATGACCATCTTCTCCTAAAGGGCTCTTCCCAAATCTCCCTGTAGAACTTGTGGGCAAGACCATTCTTATTGACATTAAAGTTATCGATACCCCACTCAATTACAATATCTTGTTCGGTCGTAGCTACATGTACGCTATGAAGGAAGTTGCCTCTTCTTTCTTTCGAACCATGATGTTCCCCCATAACAAGAAGATCATTACCATTGACCAAGTTTCACATTATGATCCTATCCCTTTTGCCAACATCGATAACATTCTCCCTCTCATCCATACTAATCATGAAGCATACCCACTCATCAAAATGGCCCCCATAATTTTCAAAGACCCATCATTGTTAGGAACTTACCATGGTGCGGCACCGCTCCTTCATCCTTCCAATCAGGTATGTGTCGTATCATCCAACAGAACTGACATTGAGAATACCTTTCTTCCCAGGGAGGCTTATCTCATATCTGGCATCCCAGTAGTCATAGAACCCCTCCCTCACGAGCCTCCTATGAACTTGTCAACTCCACCAGTTCACGATTTCAACTCTCCCCAAGGCCATATCCCAGTTTGGGAAACAGTTCCCCAAGCCATTACTCAAATCCCCTTATTTTACCCTCCACCATGCGTACAAGCTTTCCAAGTGGCCGTTACTCTCCCTAATATGGTGTTGGCAATCCTAGTTTTCTATTTACATCCACTAGAGATGGTCCCTCAACCATCCCTCCCCCTCCCAAACAGAAGGAATCACAATGAAAATTCCCATACTCACTCCCACCATACCCTCTACACCCCCACTCACTAACCTCCTTACCACAGCTGGGGGTAGGTGAAATAAGAAGGATCCCACAGCTCCACTTCCCCCATGCATCCAACCTCATTGCACGCTATGTGAGAAAGATGGACACCCAACCACCAAATGCCCATCTTTACCTGAGTTACGTAACCTAATTCAACTCAATCAAACACCATCACCGCTCGTCATTGTAGAAATTACGACTGCTACCTCCCCTAACGCACATAGAAAAGGGTTGTGAACCAAATTCCCTTATGCCCTATGTTCATAATATGGCCATTATACACACCATTTCCCAACAATACCTCAATTCCCGCAGACATTAGTCACAGTACGCCAAAGATTCTAGCACGAACCCAATCCAGCTACATCAAACCTACCAAACATCACTAACATCCATTATGTCACAACTTGAGTCAATGAACATATGAGATGCCCTTGCTCTCTATGCGAATCCATAGATCATTTTACATACCCATGTCCTATGATCATTGAATACAGGCAATGCCAATCGACCCTGATTCAAACCCCTGCGCTCCCTACAGAATCGATGATTAACCTTACCTCATCACTAGAGATTCTTCATATCATTTCTCCTAAACCAAAGGCACTCCCTATTCCTCCGTGGTTCTTAGATGACTTATCCGAGGATTTACCCCCAAATCCCCCCAATTCTCCCGTTCATTTCCCTACAGAAATTTTACATCCAACCACCACTGGTACTCCTTAGTACCTCGATATTTGGTTTATGTCGAGTGAACCATCAGAATCTCATTGCGGCGTTCCCCGTGCTTCTTCATCCCCAAAGGAAAACCACACGGTGACAGTCACCAATATCACTCTTTTAGATCCCTTGTATTCCCGCCAATTCCACTGTGATGAGGACATACTTGAAGAATTAAACATCCCCGACTACCCATGGGATGCACTACACCACCGAATGCTCTTCTTTCCACAGGAAGCCTTCACTCTTCCTAACCAACACCCCATATACACAGTCGAAACCAATTATTTTATCCCATCAGGGCATATTGACTGGTTCAACAACCCCATCCCTTCCCCTGATGCTTTTAAAAAAAGGCAACATGGCCAACATTTCCTCGACCATCAAAATCGATATTTCCATAAAAAATAGAGTCATCGAGGAAATCACCATTGGCACCGCATGCACTCCTCAAGAAATCACCACATATAAATCCCTCTTCCAAGAATACTGAGATATTTTGCCTGGTCATACATAGAAATTCCTGGCCTTGATCCCTCTATTGTCGAACATCGCATAGACACATGGCCTGATATCACACCGATTCGCCAAAAACAATGACCGATACACCCATACAAAGTAGCGGCCATTAAAGCCGAGATTGACAAATTATGCACGGTTGGGTTCATCTACCCCATTGCCTATACCTCATGGGTTTCCAAACCTATACCCGTTAACAAAAAATAATGCACTATCTATGTATGCACAGACTTTCCCAATCTCAATCATGCCTCTCCCAAAGATAACTTTCCAATTCCTTTCATCGATCAAATTATCGACAACTGCGCAGGCCATGAGGCTCTATCCTTCATGGACGGTTTCTTTGGCTATAATCAAATCCAAATCCATCTAGCCAATCAATACAAAACCAAATTCACCACCCCTTGGGGTACTTTTTCATATTGTGTCATGCCTTTTGGCCTAAAGAACACTGGACAGTCCATACATGCTGACTGGACAGAGGTCGTACAACTGACGTGGAGACCATACGGTGACATGGCACCTGCTGACGTGGTAGATTCTGGTTGGCTGACTGTGAGCGAGTTATATGGTGACACGTGGCATCATTTTGGGTGAATGTTAGGGTGCCACGTGGCCCAATCATGGGCTTCCATGTGGCACCCCTTTATTGGATAATCGTTTATTGGGTGGTTGTTCAAAATTTTTATAGTCCACTGGATTCGAACCGGGGACCTCTCCTATGCGCAAAGTTTTAAACAAAGTCCGACCAACCATTGCGCCCCACGTTAATTCTTAATATATATATGCATTTGTATATATTTAAAGTGGTAATTTGTAATATGTGGCAGGGGGTCAGGCTAGGGCTTAGTCCCAGCCCGAGGTTTTATCATGTCACGCATATGACTAGGCCCTTTTGTTTGCGCGTGGGTTTGGATTACAAAACGGAGCCCGCGGTCTTATGTTATTCCCCATGTAACCTTCACATATGATCATTCTATGTAAACAGAGAGAGCACGTGGGAGGCATTTCAAATGGAGCCCTAGCCCATGGTTGTATCACCCTTACATATGACCATTTTTCATTGTGTGCGCGGGAGTTGTGTTTTGTTTGGGGCCTGGTCGTATGGGTTGATATATGTGACCAGGCCGGTGTTAAATGGAGCGCGTGGTTTTTTTTTATGTTGGGATATGTGGCCCATGGTCATGTGATTTATTGCATGTGACCATACGAAAGTTCATGCGGGGTTTTTAAATGGAGGTTTGAATGGTTTAAATGACCCGCCATGTGGCGTGGTCTTATTTGCCTACAAACAGCTAGCCCCTTTTGATTTTGCGCGTGGTCATATGCAGAACCATGTGCTCGAGAGCTTGGCGGTTGGGGGTTGGAGGTGCCCTAACCATCCTACAGTTTGGACCATTTTTCAGAAATGCTCGGTGCCAGGTTTCAACACGCTTTTTGGAGCGTGTTCTTGGTTCATGCACACAAAGGTGAGTTTTGTAGAGCCAGTTCCAGCAAAGCTTGAAGGAGGAAAATGGAGGAGGCCTAACTTCTTCATCGTTTGGCCGATTGAGGTGCTGTAAAAGCCCAGCTAGGGGTTTTTGGATGTGATGGATCCATTGGTGCTATTTTCAAGGCCATTTGAAGACTTCTTCTATAATTGTTTCACCATTGAAGTTCTAGGAAGCTACAGGGAGTTTGAAGCCCTATTTGATGGAGGACATGGTTTGGTGAGCCTATGTTTGTTTTCTGTGAATGAATAATCATTTTTGGATAATTGATATGATCTGAATACATTGGGACAGGTTTCAGAGGCTGTTGAGGACTTTTATAGGTGTTTTTTCCAAAGATAAGCTCAGGGAAGCTTATGGCCACATGTAGAAGAGGTCATGTCCAGATGAGCCATGATCCGTTTTCAGAGTTCTATTAGTCACTTTTGGGGTTTTTATGTGTTCTGATCTCAATGGTACAGTTTGTTTTTCCATTGGAGTTGAGAAGTAGCTTGTAAAAGAACTTTTGACTAATTAATCTCAGAGAGCCAAGTCCATTATGGAGGCTCAAGGAGATGTAGCCCGGAGGAGGGTGAACTCCTTTATCATCTTGTTCTTGTTGTGAGTTTGATGGTTTATTTGCTGCAAGTTATGTTGCTGTGTTTTTATTTAAAGCACTTAATTAAACATTTACAAGAACATTTGCTCACACATAAGCATTTACAAGAAGATACATAAACTTAACACATAAGTTTTTATATTGCATATTTTAACACATGAAGCAAGGTCCTGTAAAGTTTATTTTATTGAAGTAGAGGGTGCTTGCATAGCATAACAAGTCATCCTTCTATTTTCAGATCAATACGTATAGCCTAAATCCATCAATGTTTCTTCTACTGAGAATGTTGTTTGTAAGAGAGAGCAATAGTGGGATTGTTCAGAGCGATCCGTTGGAGAAAAAAGGAACTGGTAGGACCCGACCCTCTATGAGGTGCGTAAAATAGAAAACTGTGTACAAATGAGGCGGGCATGCCCCATGCTCGTGTCATGTAACTCTGGAAAAAAATGACTGAAGTGTTGGTGTAGATGACTATAGCACCCTCGGGGGTGGTTGTAATAGAGGTAGAAGACAATTATGTAAATGAACATGCTCTGAATAGTAGGCATTGATCGTGGTAATAAGTAGCAGCGATGGTGTGGGCATTGATATCCCTCCCAAGTTCAGAGGTCTTCGAAAAATAAAAAGAACTAACTGCAATAGTCGTAGAGTAAGACCCACCGTAACATGAGAAAGTGTTGGCGTCGAATGTTACGGGGGTCAATGACAGCAGGGAGCAATGGTGTTTCACCCTCTGTCGTCCGAGATCTCTCATTGAGTGGAGAATGAGAATCAAGATACTGTCACCCTTCTAGAAAAATGGTGTTGATGTCGAAAGAAGGGGACGCGACTCCCAGAAGCAAAGGGCTTCGTGAAATCTACTGAGGTAAGGAAGTGGCAGAGGTACATGGATGAAGTCAAGAAGTGGGAAGACTCAAGACTTCACTTGGTTGGAGGATGTATGAGATAACAAGTGGCTGCAACCATGTAACAAGGTCGAGTGTCAGGGGGATGACAAGACCGTAGATAAGTTGTGCCAGAGGTGGGACAAGGTGAACAAATTCAGAGGGTAGAGGTAAGTGACATGTGGGGTGCTTTGAAGACATGGACGATGCCGACAAGGTAGATGATAAGTAATGCTCCATCCAAGGGTGACATGGATTGCGTGTGGCCAAAAGGAAGGAATCAAGTTGCCAAAGGTGACGACAAAATAAAATGTAATGACAGGGAATAAAGGTGTTTGTACAATAAATAATGAATAATTAGGTAGAAACGTACAAATACGGAAACAGGTGCCCCAGTGTGATATGGGTGGCCCATGTAGGGCATAATGTGCTTGGAAGACTGATGAAGGGTGGGGGCCCCATTGGTGAGTTTCTGTATGAGGTAGGTGAAATGAAGGTAGGTTCGCAGATGGGAAAACTGATTGTGGATGGAATGGAGGGTTCATGATACTGCGGAGGTGCAATTAAAAAATAGAACCGTAAAGAGATGATATGGGAGCCCGTGTGGGAAAGCTAGMAAAATGAGGAGAAGGAGTATGTGGTTGATTCATGACATGATGAGAGGCTAGCGGGACTCCCATCCCTAAAGGGTAATGAAAAACAACATAAGTGTCAAAATAGTGGCAAAAGGTTGTATGAATGGGACAACTCATGTGGGTAAGAATGCTACCGGGTGACAGTACCAAAGGTGCAAATGGAGGCATGGGTACTGTAGAGCCAAGAATGGGGATCCTAGAGGCCAATATCAGACGGTGTGAATGGAAATGTAAATGTGATACAGCGGGAAAGAATACATGTCAGTGCTGAGTATATACCTGAAGGGGTTGTGTCAATGGATGATGATCAAGTACCTGCACACATGAAAACCAAATACCCAAAGTGAACAACATCTGAAGAGAATCAAAGATATGAGCATGTACTTGATAAATGTGATTATGCGGGTGCATACCTGACCATGATATGAAAAAAAGGTGCCTCGGGGGCTCAGGATAAAAAGCGACCCAGGGACTACTGTGATGTAGGTGACGGGATGTTGATCCTGTGGTTGAAGACAGTTTGAAAAATGGATGTCGTGGGCTCCCAGAATGGTGAGTGGCAGTTTGGAAAAAGGCCTATATATAGCTGTAGGGCCCACATTGCCACCTCATTTGTACTTGCTGCAATAGTGACTAGAAGAGAAGTTTTCAGAGGAGATTTGGAGATTCTGGGAGGACAAGGCATCCGATTGAGGATCTGCAAGTATCAGGTTAGTGGTCTGATCATCCTGCATAGAAATAGGTTTTCAATTTTTGGGCAGGGGCTATACGGAGGGCTGTACAGAGGTATTTAGGGGGTCTGGGTCCCACATGCACAGGCGATCGGGTGATAGGCACACATACGTGCGTGCCTGTCCACTGGATATGCGTGCATGGGGGCGTGGTGGAGGTAATTTAAGGTGTGCTTGATAGGCGCATCTGTGAGGTGAATAGGTGCGCACCTGTGCACGTTTGTGGGTTTGAAAGGCGTGCACTTGTGTGCATCTGTATGGTGAACAGGCGCGCGCCTGTGAAGAAAACAGGTGCGCAGTGATGCGCGCCTATGTCGTGCATAGGCGTGCATGTGTGCATGCCTGTGTAGTGAACAGGCGCGCCTGTGTGCACGCCTATGTAGTGAACAAGTGTGCATGTGTGCGCACCTATGGGTAACAAAACCATGCCTAGGAGGAAAGGTTGAAGTGTAAAAAACAAGTCTTTTTGGATACTGTTGATGGTTGCATGAGTTGACATAGGGCTCTGTGTTGTCTGCAGGTGGATGGTGGTGATGATGCCAGTGCAGTTGTGAGAGAGAGACTGGGTCCAGTTGCGAGATGTCATGGCCATTGAGGGGCCCGGTGTGCATGCGACTTTGGCAACCTGTGGGTTGATAAAGTTCTTTGAGTGCCTGTTGATATGGGAATAGGAGTATTTGTTGTAGTTCCTGATCCATATGTGGAGTCTGGAGCTGCACTGCTTTCTCATATGAGGAGAGCAGATCCCCTTCACTGCAGTGGAGGATATATATTTCTTAACTGGGATCCCCTTTCGGGGAACACCCCTACCGGCGGAGCCGGTGCTTCCCAGGACTATTTTGTTGGTCAAGATTGGCCAGAGATACTGCTCAGGTCGAGACTTTATGTCTGGGACTATGGTGAGTATAGGGGTGATAGATTCCCTAGCGCATCATTGTATAGCAGCGATGATCATGCAGGTATATGGGTCACTGGTGACCCAGCAGATTAGTGGTGGCCAGCTATTGGTGCTGGAGAGAGTGTTGGCCGGCGAGCGTTTCGCTTGGGGGCTGACACTGCATGCATGGATGGTGGCGCAGTTGGACCACTGTCGGTCCACTAGTGCGGGAAAGTTTTCTTTTGGGTCCATCCTAGTGGCCTGGTTCTTAGAGAGGGTGCCTATGTTGCGCCCTAGGATTCTACTGGAGATGTCGGGGGCACGAGAGCCACGGTTGAGGTGGTGGTCGACAGTTTTGCTTCATCACGGTGGTGGCGAAGGTGGCTACTTCTTTTCAGCAGAGGTGGCCCAGGTATGGTGGCAGATGCCATAGGTGATACTTCGGTACCCGTATGCTGGGGTGGACTTCCGGGGTGACCCGGACATGGTGCTACCTCCAGGGGAGGTTTTTGACCATCGAGGTATGTTTTAGTATTGGTGTGCATGTTTTTGGTTTATGTTGTTTTTGGAGATATCAGTCCATATGTATATGATATAGATGTTGATACTATCTTTTGTTGTTTGTTTTTTGCATGTGCATATGTGGCACCTCGCGGGCGCGAGGTGGAGATGCAGAGAGCGTCGGCTCGTCAAGAGCCAGAGAGACTACCACATGGAGAGAGATGTTGGCGGGAGGATGTCGCGGGGCGACCAGCTGAGCCCGAGAGGGTAGCGAGGAGGCGTCGATTCGATGAACCTGGTGTGGGGCTATCACACGCTCCTCCGATGGCAGTCGGAGTGGATTTTGATGACATACACCGTCATTTGGAGAGGAGTTTACAGGATGTACCTGAGGGCATGTGGACACGCATCCAGGACGAGAGTTTCCTAGAGCACTGTGTGGGGGTACCACCACCATGGCGGTCCATAGTGCAGCGAGTAGCACTGCTAGTTGCTATGACAAGTGGACGCCTGCCACCGGGACAGGAGGGTCCTATGGGTGGGCCACCACCGCCTAGGGTAGGTGGTGGTGGGCCACCACCGCCTGAGGGAGGAGCAGGTGGTGGCGCGATAGAGGCACCATGAGTGGTGCATGATGTATATTTTTTGTTGTATATAGGCTGGTGAGCCCATGTTTTGTATCGAGGTGCTACATTGGCATGTGGATATATGTATTTTTGTATGAAAACATTCGGATGGCCTGATGGGCCTTTATATATATACATGAGTATACATATTTTGAGATTCATCTGGTGTCTACATGCGTTTTTTTCTGATGAGTTTGATGATGTCTATTCTATATATATGTTGTGACAGGTTTTCGTGATATGTTTATGTATGTGTAGCTTGATGTGATATATGCCAATCTAACACCATGTTAGCTATGTGATCTGTTATTTGATTCAATTGTTGTGGAATATGTGAAAATGTAATGGAATCAAAATGTCGAGATAAAATCCTAACCTGCAGGTATTTGCGAAAGAGGCACGGATCATGTACACGGTACACATTGTTGAGTTGGAGAATGACTAGTTGAGAGTCGATCAAGACGCTAAGGTGACGAATATGATGGCACTGGGCATCAGCCAGGAGGCCGATGACCGCACTGTATTCATCTTGGTTGTTGGTTGCTAGCCCCAAACATATGCTGCTTGAATGTAGCATTTCATGTGAGGGGGTGTAGAGAGCCCAAGCCGCCGAAGCGAGATTTTGTGTCCAACAGCTGGCGCCATCGGCGTAACCAATGTGGTAGGTTGGTGGAGGAAGAATCTGTCAATAGCACAAGGGATAGTTTAGACGTGAGGACAGGAGAAAAAATATTAAAAAAACTAAAAAAGAAGAAATAACCTAAAGTAGAATGACTACTTTTAAGCATAAAATTTCTTGAGATACAACTCGTTGACGGGTTCTTTGAGAAAGAGGCCTTCGAGAGAGGCCAGGATGTATGCACCTTTGGTGAGGCAATGTTGGATGATGTAAGGGCCATGATAGAGTGATTCAAATTTGCCGTGGCCAAAGGTATCATGAGCAATATCGTAAGCTAGGATGAGGTCTCCTTCACAGAATGATCGAAGGTTGACATGGTGATCAAAGGTAGCCTTGGATCATTTTTTAGCTGCCTCATTGTTCTGTAAGGAAGATCGACGATATTCATTCAGAGACTCCAAGTTCAGCAAGAACTGCTCCATTGGAGCAGTGTCAGGTAATAGCTCAATTGCGATGTGTAAGGTGGGAATTTTGCACTCGATGGGAAGAGTTTCCTCGACACCATAGACTAAATGGAACGGTGTGAAACTTGTAGCGGTCTTTATAGCCATTCGATAAGCCCATAGTGCAGAAAATAAAATATGATGCCAATTGGTTTTATGTTTATTAACCATGCACTGTAACATGGTCTTGAGGACTTTGTTAACTACCTCAACCTGTCCGTTTGACTGAGGGTAATATGGTGAGGCAAACTCGTGAGAGAAGCCTAACTGAGATGAGAGTTCGATGAAGATCTCATTCTTGAAGTGTTTCCCATGGTTGGAAATGAATTGGAGGGGTACTCCAAAACAGGATATGATGTGGTTAAAGAAAAAATGCACTACAGTGTCAGCGATGTTGTTGAAAGTGGGCATAGCTTCGGCCCATTTGGTGAAGTATTCAACGACGACAATGATGTATTTGTGACCATTGTTGGAGGGTGGATTACAAGTCATAAATTCGATGCCCCATTTGCAAAAAGGGTTGATCGTAATGACAGGGTGGAGAAAAGCAGGGGGAGCTCGGGCTTTGTTGGCATAGAGCTAACATTGGTCACATCGTTTCACGACATGAATACAATCATGAAACAAGGTAGGCCAAAAGTAATCGGCTTGGATAATTTTTGAGCAGTGGATATACCTAAAAGATGGCCCCCACATGCACCACTTTGGCAGTCATTTAAGACTCTATCGGCCTCGTCAATAGTCAGGCACCGATGAAGAATGGTGTCGACACCCCACCGGTATAGGATCTCTCCGATGAGGAGGTAGCAGGGGGCCCGATGGCGAATACGTCGATGATCATCTCATGAAAGGTGGCTACCAAACTCTTGAGTTTGGAGGTAGACAAGGAGGTCGCCATACCAAGGATCATCCGAAGTGATGTAAAAGAGTTGTTCATCGGGAAAGTCAGTGTTGATGGGGGCACTGGTGGTGTCAGAGGGGAGGGTCATGACAAGTTCGGCGAGAATGAGGGCCCTCTTACTCTTAGGTGTCGAGAAATCGAGGTCGTACTCCTGAAGGATAACGATCCATCGAGCGAATTTTTCGTGAACTTGTCGACGACTGAGAAAGTATTGCATAGGGTTAGAAATTGCGACGACCTTTGTGATGTGAAGCAGAATGTAATGGTGCAGTTTCTGGACTGTGAGGACAACTGCAAGAGAAAGTTTCTCTTCATGTTTATACTTCAACGGTGGTCCTGAGAGGTTCTTACTAATGTAATAAATGACGTGTTCACGATTTTCATCTCTGAGTTGGACGAGGACGCCGGCTACTGATACAACTGATGCTCATACGTAGAGGATGTAGTCATGATTATAGTCAGGTGCATTAATTAAAGGTGCATTTGAAAGCACTACTTTAATATTGTCAAATGACTTTTGGGCATAGTCGTCCCAGTGAAAGGGGATGTCGTGACGTAGTAAGCGAAGGAAACCATGTGCATGTATGGCATAATCTAGGACAAAGTATCGAAGAAAGTTAGCTTTGCCCTGAAGACTCTGAAGTTGTTGTAAATTCCAGGGAGGTGGAATTTCGGTGATAGCTTGGAATTTGAGGGGGTCCACGGTGATACCGCTTTGGGAAACAATAAAGCCGAGGAGGCACCCCGCGGTTACGCAGAACACACACTTGAGAGGATTCAAGTGGATGTTGTACTGATGACACCATTGAAAGATGATTCGTAAGTCATCGAGATGCTGGGTGCATTTCTTGGATCGAGTTGTGAGGTCATCCAAGTAGGCTAGGATGATTTTAGCCAGATCGTGGAAGATGTATGTCATCGCCCGCTGGAAAGTTGTGCCGACATTTTTTAAGCCAAAAGGCATGACACAATATGTGAAGGTACCCCACGGGGTAGTGAATGTGGTTTTATACTGATCGTCTAGGTGGATTTGAATTTGGTTATTGCCAGAGAATCTATCCATAAAGGAGAGAGCCTCGTGGCCGGCGCAGTCATCGATAATTTGATCGATGAAAGGCGTTGGAAAGTTGTCTTTGGGACATGCATTATTGAGATCGCTAAAGTTTGTGCAAACGCGGATAGTGCCCTATTTTTTGTCAACGGGTACAGGGTTGGAAACCCATGAAGTGTAAGAGATGGGGTAAATAAACCCGGCTGAGCGTAATTTGTCACTTTCGGCTTTGATAGCTACGGCTTTGGATGGGTGTAGCAGTCGTTGTTTCTGGTGAACTAGTGTGATGTTGGGCCAGGTGTCAATGCGATGTTCGACAATAGAGGGATTGAGGCCAGGAATTTCTGTGTATGACCAGGAAAAAATATCCCTATATTCCTGGAAGAGGGCTTTATATGCGTCGATTTCCTGAGGAGTGCAAGCATATCCAATGATGATTTCTTCGACAATGCCATTTTTAATGGAAATTTTGATTTTGATGGTGGGGGAAATGTTGGCCATATTTCCTTCTTCAAATGCATCAGGAGATGGAATGGGATTGTTGAACCAATCAATAGGTCCTGATGGGATAAAATCCTTGGTTTCGATTGCGTAAATGGGGTTTTTTTTAGGAGGCATGGAGGCGTCCTATGGAGAGAAGAGTGCGCGGTGATGTAGCGCATCCCAGGGAGAGTCTGGGTGGTTTAGCTCTTCTAGTATTTCCTCGTCGCAGTGGAAATGTCGGGAGTACAAGGGGTCATGAGGAGTGATCTTGGTGACCGTGGTTGGGTGGTTGCCCCCTGGTGAAGAAACAGGGGGATCATGGTTAGGAGATGGTGCGGGTTTACTCATCATAAACCATATATTGAAGTACTGAGGGGTACCCGTGGTGGTTGGGTGGAGAGTATCCGTAGGGGAATGAGAAGGAGAGTTGGGGGGGTTGTGGGGTAAATCCTCAGAGATGTCATTGAAAAACCATGGAGGCGTTGTGAGTGCCTCGGGTTCGAGAGAAATGACCTGAAGGTCCTCTAGTGATGAGGTAATGTTAATTATCACCTCTGCGGGTCAGTGAAGCAGGGCCAATTGACGTTGCCCATATTCAAGGATCATAGGACAATGGTATGTAAAATGAGCTAATGAATTGTAGAGAGAACAAGGGCATCTCATACGTTCATTGACTAAAGTGGTGACATAGCGGATGTCATTGATATGTGTTGATGAGGACATAGCAAGACTGGGGTTGTTCTGGAAGTTTTGGTGTACAGTCGCTAATGTCTGTTGAAAGCATCGTAGTGCTAGGCAATGATGGGTGTAATGGCCATACTCTGAACATATAACACAAGCATATTTGGTCCTCAACCCTTTACTATTGGAAGGGTTGGTAATAGTGGTGGGACTAGCAGTAGTGGTGGGTGTTGTGGGAGTTTGATTGGGGGGGATGAAATTCCATAATTCAGGTAGTGATGGGAAATTGTTGGTTTGGTGGCCCTCTTTCTCACAAGTGTGCAAGGTGGTGGGATGTGTGGAGGAAGTGGAGCGGTGGGCTCTTTCTTCTTTCTCCTGCCCTCAGCTGTAGCTAAGAGGTTAGTGAGTGGGGGGGTAGTGGGGGTAAGGATGAGAATCATCATGGGGAGGCCTTCATGTGGGGGAAGGGATGGTCAAGGGACCATCTCAGGTGGGTGTAAATACCACATTGGGATTGCTAACACCATATTGGGTAGTGTGAGTGTTGAGGCTACCTGAAAAGATTCTATACCTGGTGGAGGGTAAAAGAAGGGAATTTGAGTGAGTGGTTGGGGAACTGTCTCCCAAACGGGATTATGCCCCTGAGGGGATGTGGATTCGTGGACTGTTAGAGTCAACGAGTGTGCAGGAGGCTCCGGTGGGAGTGTTTATGCGACTAGTGGGATGTTAGGAATGACTGAAGCCTCTTAAGGAGGAAGAGCATCCTCTGTGTGAGTTCCGTTAGATGAGATGATGCACACTTGATTAGTAGGATGAAGGAGTGGCTCCATGGTACATTCCTAACAAGGATGGATATTTAAAAATCCCAGGACCCATCTCGACGAGTGGATATGCGTCTTAGTTTGTGTGGATGAGGGGAAGAATGTTATCGAGGTTGGAAAATGGGTTAGGCTCATAATGTGAGACTTGGTCGATGGTCACGATCTTCCCATTGTGGGGGAACATCATTGTACGAAATATGGAAGATGCTACTGCCTTCATAGCGTACATGTAGCTACGACCGAACAGGATATTATAATCAAGCGGGGTGTCGATAAATTCGATGTCAATGAGAATAGTCTTTCCCCCAAGTTCAACAGGGACGTTTTGAAAGAGCCCTTCAGGAGAGGATGGTCGTCCGCCATAAGCTCATAATGTGATGGCAGAGGGTATGAGTTCTGGGGAACCAAGTTTCTACCATACTGTTTTGGACATAATGCATGTAGATGCACCTTCATCGATGATACATCGATGAATTGTGATGTTCTTTATTTTCACTGGTATTTGAAAAGCGATCAAGGCGGGAATATGAGGTTCTCTGCTGTCAAGATCAAAGGTGATGAGTCAAGTATTAGCAGGGTCAACTGCCCCCAAGGCAGAACGTAGTGATTTCCACTGCGTAGGACAAGTCTGGAGGACTTCCAAGACTGACATGGCAGCCGAGGATTGTGCTAAGTTGTCTACCAAACTATAGTTATGAGCTACGCTAGCCTGTGGGTTGTGGACATTCCTGCACAAGGGGATGCGAGGGATGTGTAGTGGTGGTTCGGAGGAAGGGTGAGGGATCACCAATGGGAGTCCCATTGGTGTAGGGTTTGTCTCTGGAGAGATGGGAGTAGACTCAGCGGGTGCATGATACTGACGATTACGCATTTGCAGAAGGATTTCTTCCTCACTGGTGAGGAGAATTGTATGCTCTGCTGGATTGTTGGGGTTGAGGAATTGTCCCACCTGAGGTGGGGGATGTTGTGTGTCATGTTGGGTGTTTATCACACCTTGATGTGGAATAGGATTTTGCAGCATGGAGGGAGGGTGTTGTTGCACGTATTGTTGTGGTGCCTGCTGAGGTGCAGGTTGTGCAGGAGAATGGGGAAGACTACCTGAGTCTTTCAACCATTTGAAATCAGCGATCTGGGGGAAATGGTGAGTGTAATGACCGAACTCACCACAAAGGGAACAAGGGAATATGGTCTTAACATTATTTCTCCCTTGGCATTTGTTATTATTTCCCCCTTGGGGGTTTTGGTTCCCTTGGTTCTGGTTGCCCCCAGTGGGTTGGTGCTGTGGGGGTTGATTCCCGCCTTGACCTGGGTTGTTGTTATTCCTGTTCCATCCTTTCTTCTTGGCATTCTTCGATGGGTGAGTTGGGTTKCCTGTATTCAACTATTCAAAACTTATGTATTGTTGAGCAGCAGAAGGTTGAACAAAATTTACCCCTGCATGAGGATGTGGGGGAGCCATGGATTGTGGAGGACCAGGAAATGGGAAGTATGGATTTTTTGGTGGTATTGATCCATAAGGTACATAGGAAGGTGTAGTGATTTCACTAGTACTATAATATGATGTTGAGGGAGTACCACTATTTGTGGGAATGGGTGGATGTATAGGAGGTGCCGGCGGTGGTCCACTGATGGGTGGAGGTATAGCAACAGGGTATGGTTGTTGATCACAGGGGTGGGGGGTAATAAGAATTGCCCCTGTATGCCAGCGAGTATTGAGGTGTTCCATACATCGGTGGTGATTGGGGTTGTGGACCATGGTGTGTGGTGGCACCGATTAGTCCGCCCGCTGAGTGAGACATCCCAGGTTTGTCTTGGCCAAATGGTATAGGTTTTGGAAGATTAGGAAGTACCGTGTATAGGTATCCTGACTATGCATAAATGAGGTCATATTGTTGGGCCTTACTGGTGGATTCCTCTTTAGATTGAGGGAAGGTGGAAGCTACATCCTTTCCAAGGAGAGGGACAAGTGATCTAAGAAACCAGCCGAGACATTGTTTCTTGGTGGTTTCCTCTTTGCACAAAGTACGTCGCCTATGCCACTCATGAATGTGGTCAGCGATGTGTGTGGTTGAGGTTTGTTTGAAGTTAGACAGTAGTTCTAGACCATTGTCGTGGTGGATGGGTAATTGGAAGAAGGTCAAGAAAACTTTGGCCAATGACTCAAAGGTCGCGTGGGACCCTGATTTTTCTTCGACATACCATTTAGCTGATGGGCCAGTGAGTGTGCGTTGAAATAAATGCAGTCTGATGGAATCATCCATAATGCTATTGGAAGAGAACCAAAGATGAAAGGTCATGACATGGTTGGCAGGAACATCGCCTTCCTTTTCTTCAAACTTTGGCATATCTGAAGGTAATTTTGTTGGCATTGCAGGCCATGTGGGATCATGCAATATAGGATCGTTGGTGAGTTTGGTGAGATCCGGTATGTTGAGAGAGGCCAAATATGGCATCTATAGTGGGGGGGGAGGGTTAGCTCTGGACATAGTGTGTTGTGAACCTAACCCTTGATGGGGAATAGGTGGGTTGGTGCTCCCTCCTTGAGAGGAAGTGGGTCCCTCGCTTCCGTGTAAAGGAGAACGAGTGAACGGATGACCTTAGGAAGTTGACCCAAGTAATGTAGAACCAAGAAAAGCTGATCCTAAGATAGTAGCACCCACAGAAGTGTGTGAAGGGGGTGACGATGAGCAGGCACGACCGGATACTCCCCCTAATATAGGAGGGAGGTTGAGTACACATCGTGAATGACGAGGATTCTTTGGTTCCCCTATGATGTCAGACCTAGCTGTGTGAATATGTGCAAAAGGTGGTGAGAGTAATATAGAAACAAGAGTCTTTGCGTTGAATGTTTACACAATATATATATCCAAATCAAACTATAATCAGATGTGCATCATACATAAAGTGAGAAAGAAGCATATATGTGGGTAAATGGGTTTTTTCCACATGGGGAATCAAAAGAAAGAAAATGCTCGTGTCCTATAAGATGTAACGTCCTTCCTCTCAAATAGCACTGGACCTTCCAATAGTACTCAATAGTGGGGTTTGAAGTCACTGGAAGAGAAAATAGTGAAGGATGAAATAATTGGTTATAATGAGGGGTAAAGGGGGCATATCCTGAAAGAGCTGGCGATATTTCCCAATAGCCACACAAAATCCAATAAAGGTGCAATTGCAGCCCGCAATTTCCACCTGGGTAGATGTCCTAAATTTGGTCACTAGGTACCTCGGTCAAAGTGCGGCATTTAGATTTTCGGCCTAAGAAATGGGTCACAGGCTGGATCCCATCCAAGAGGTGGGTGCCTCAAGGGGGGACGCACAGAACAACCAGACCTCGGCCTTCAACCCTTCATGGGTATCTCCCTGCCTTATGGTGATTGGAACACTTGACTTGGAGGATTTTAAGTTCCTTATTTGACAACCTCTATGTTTTGACAATGTGAGAACCAGATAACGGGGAGTTATTTGGATGCCTATCCCCAAAATCCTACCTAGACTAAAAAATTTCTTTTGGCACCTCCTGTGGAGGAAAACTTAGTGATTTTTAAGAAATATTTTTATATGTAGTTGTTTTGGGAGGTTGGGGGTGCAAACCAACCTCGTTGATTAACAATGGGAGTGGATAGTCTCATCAAGAAAATATGGGGTTTTTTCGGAACCCCTTTGGAGGAAGCTTACTTTGACCTCCACGTTTCAAGAAGAAGCTATGTGAGTGATAAGTGACTTTTGTGTGTGAGTGAAAGTGTGCCAATTTTTAGTGAAGTATATGTCACCTTGCTGCATGTGGACTTCGCTTGGTCCTTTACAAGAGTTTGATTACCTAATTAACTAAGTTCCTTTGGTACAACCTTGTGAAATTCAAAATCCCTAGGAAGCTAGCATGTGGACATGTGGGTCCGTTACTATCCTTTAACTCCCTATTGTGATGTAATCTAAGAAATCTTGAAACTATCCTAGATTGAACATGTGGGCATGTATGGGCCCGTTACAAACCTTTAAACTTCCCTAGTGTTTTGATCTAAGAAAGAAAATTTTCAAACACTATCCTATCTTTGTAGCATGTGGGCATGTATGGGCCCATTACAATATTAAGGTATGTTTGAAAAAAGAATACTAAGAGGGGTCCCAAGAAGGGCCTTTGTCCTCTCCTAAAGGTTTTAAACTTTGTTAAGGGAGATGAGATTGTTTCACAATCTTTTTCTGATTCTCAAGGTCGCTTGAAGGCGTGAGAGAAGAGCATACTAAGCGATTGTAATTCAACTTCTAGTCCCAATGTAAGTTAGATGCGACTAAAAATGATTTCCACCTTATCTTGTTAGTCAAAACAAGCCATCCATGTGGCAAACAACAAATAAGAGAAATTGAGTTTTATCCTCCTAAGTGCCTATGTGTGTTTGACTAACCCCTTTATATGATGAGAGGACTAAGTGTGGTGCAGTTTTTAGAGCATGCTTTACATCATTTTTAAGAAGGAAAATGGCCTTCCCCACATCCCAACAACTTACAATATGAAATTTTGCTCAAATGCACGACCCTTAGTGAAGATAGAGGCGCACAGAGCGCAGGTGCGTGAACAGAGATGAATCCGAAAGCGCATGTGCGTAGAGAAAAACTGTTACTTAAGCGCGCGCGCGCATGATGCGCGTATGTGGGGTAGAATACCCATGCACTTGTGACAAGTGGCTGAGAAAGAAAAATCTAGATGGATTTCTCTCAATTCTCCTTTGAATTGGATGGTTGGTAGGTCAGCTTAGGCCAATTAGTGCACCTGCAAGTTAAACAAACTAAAAGAAGAGAAAAATAAACCCAAATGAGGTAGGAATTTGATACCTTTCCCCAGTGGAGTCGCCAATCTGTTGTGCCTCTTTCATCACCTTGGTGAGAAAATAAGAGGTGCTTGCATGCCCAGTTGGGTCTTGCTGAGCAGGACAGCTGTAGAGGAAAGAGTTAGAGAAAGAAAAACAAAACTATAAGCAAGAATTAAAATAATACAAACTAAAATCATAAGCATAGGGACATAGAGATAACAAAAGAAAAAGGACCCATGTCACCAATGTTTTTAGGCAGATCTATTGATGAAATCAAAGCACCAAGAAGAAAGGGGACTATGAGTCCCTTCTTCCTCCAAGGGAAGGCTCTTGGACCCTCACAAGCTTGCTCTCCTTACAACAAAGAAAATGAAAATAGTGGTGAAAGAACTCTTTGCAAATCCACTCAATCGAAAGGTGGATTGCTCAATGAAATGGTGCCAATGTGTTCTTGTCAAGGATGGAGTCCTTAAAAAAATATAGGCAACATAACATTACTTAGAATTCCTTGAGAAAATGAGGTGCATTCATGGCTTTTTATAGCATTGCATTGGGTTATTGTGTAACTGCTTTGTAGTGTGAAAAGAGGCCATTTAAGGAATTATTAGGTCTTTGACCAGCCCACCATTCGGATCCAGCCTGGATTTGGAGGTCAAATCAACTTGGGAGATGAACCATAAGTGGTTGGGAGGCCGACCATATTCATAAATGCATCGTTTAGCAGCTGCATGGCTTTTTGCGCTAACAACCATGCATCATGCGAGTATGTGCACATTCTATGTTCTTGTTCCGTGCATGTGCACGCACGCCCAACTTCTATAAAGTGCTCTTCAATTTTTCACTACTTTGTATAGTTTTTTGACCTTTTTTGAATGTTGTGATATTAATTCAGGGCCATGAATGACTTCATTACTGTTTGACGATGCTGAGTTCTTGTAACCATGTGCGGACAAAATTTTAGTGATAACTGTTATCACTGAAATTTCGTCCG
>ML787347.1:820477-836397 GCA_009831015.1 Picea engelmannii | reverse complement strand
TGTGTACAAACGAGGTGGGCATGCCCCATGCTCGTGTCATGTAACTATGGAAAAAGATGACTAAAGTGTTGGTGTAGATGACTACAGTACCCTCAGGGGTGGTTGTAATAGAGGCAAAAGACAGTTCTGCAAATGAACATGCTATGAATAGTAGGCATTGATCGCGGTAATAAGTAGCAACAATGGTGTGGGCATTGATAGCCCTGCCAAGTTCAGAGGTCTTCGGAAAATAAAAAGAACTAACTACAATAGTCGCAAAGTAAGACCCACCGTAACATGAGAAAGTGTTGGCGTCGAATGTTATGGGGGTCAACGATAGCAGGGAGAAATGGTGCTTCACCCTGTGTCGTCCGAGATCTCTCATTGAGTGGAGAATGAGAATCAAGACACTATCTCCCTTCTGGAAAAATGGTGCTGATGTCGACAGAAGGAGACGCGACTCCCAGAAGCGAAGGGCTTCGTGAAATCTACTAAGGTAAGGAAGTGGCAGAGGTACATGGACGAAGTCAAGAAGTGGGAAGACTCAAGACTTCCCTTGGTTGGAGGATGTATGAGATAACAAGTGGTTGCAACCATGTAACGAGGTCGAGTGTCAGGGGGAATACAAGAACGGTGATAAGTTGTGCCAGAGGCAGGACAAGGTGAACAAATTCAGAGGGTAAAGGTGAACGATACCCTTGGTCATGGAAAATTCGAGTCACTGTGGCATGGCCCCTACATTATCCAACATTGCCTCACCAAAGGTGCATACATCCTAGCTTCCCCCGAATGCCTCTCTCTCAAAGAACCCATCAATAGGCTATACTTAAAGAAATTTTATGCCTAAGCATAGCCATTCTACATTAGGTTGTTTCTTTTTATAGTTTTTTAAATCTTTTTTTCCATACCTCTCATCTAAACTATCATTTGTGTTATTGACAGATGCTTCCTCCATTTACCTACCACATCGGTTACGCCGACGGTGCTAGCCGTTGGACACAAAATCTCTCTTCGGTAGCTTGGGCCCTCTATACCCCCTCAAATGAACTGCTCCACTCTAGAAGCATATGTTTGGGTTTAGCAACCAACAACCAAGATGAGTACACTGCCATCATTTTCCTCCTCATTGATTCTAGCCATCATCGTATTCGCCACCTTAGCATCTTCCTTGACACCCAACTAGTCGTCCTCTAGCTCAACAATGTGTACAGTGTCCGCGATCTTTGCCCTTTTCTCAAATACCTACAAGTTAGACTTTTATCTCGACATTTTGATTTCATTACATTTACACATATTCCAGGAAAATTTAATCAAATCATAGATAATCTAGCTAACATTATACTTGATTGGCATATATCACATCAAAATACCTTTACACACACATAAACCATCAAGAGCCTATCACAACATATATATATTAGACATCATAAATAACATTCAAAAACACACATGTGAACACCATAAATACCCCAAAATATATTCTCATATATATATATATATATATATATATATATATATATATATATATATAGATAAATCGGTCAACAGTGCCATCAAAATGTTTACATGCACATAAAAAAAATCGTATACAAAATCCACAGGCAAGTGAAGCACCTCGGTACAAAACTGGTGTCACTACACCAAAATGGGCTCACCAGCCTATATACAGTACACAAAAATACACAGAGAGACACTCAAGGTGCCTCTAGAGCACCACCTCCTGCCCCTCCGTCAGGCGGCGGTGCCCCACCAACTATTGGTCCCTCCAAACCTGGAGGTAACCGCCCGATCATCGTAGCACCTGCTATTACTACTGGCCGCACAATGGTCCACCATGTCATCGGAAATCCCACACACTTCTCTAGGATTCCCTCATCCTGGATGCATGACCACATGCCCTCGGGCACTTCCTTTATCATCTCTTCCAAGCGGCGGTGAATATCCTCAAAATCTCCCTCGGCCTCCATCGGAGGAGCATACGATGGCCCGACACCAGGGTCATAAAAACTGTGTCTCCTAGCTGCTCTCTCGTCCCTGGCTGGTGTCGCCTCAACTTCCTCATGCCTACGTCTCTCTCTCTCCCGCGGCTCCCCCCGCGGAGGCCTCATCGGCCCTTGATGAGCCAACACTCTCATCAAATCAACCTCCTTCCCACGAGGTCCCACATCTGCACATACAAACAAACAAAAGATAGCATCAACATCCATCTATGCATAATACATAGTCATACTATATCAAATATAAACATATCAAACAAATCACAAACATACCTCTGTGGTCAAACACCTCTCCTAGAGGTAACACCATATCCAGATCACCCCGGAAGTCAACCCCACAATATGGATATTGCAGTATGATCTGCGGCATCTGTCACCACACCTGTGCAGCCTCGACCATGAAAAAATGGCCACCCTCACCACCACCATGGTGAATCAAAATCGTCGATCATCACCTCAGTCACATCTCTCACACACCAGGTACGCCCAATAAAACTCTAGGGTGCAACATCGACACCCTCTCCAGAAACCAGACCACCAAGATGGACCCAAAGGAAAATTCCCCTGAGTCTGTAATATGACACATGTCAAGATGCCCTACCATCTTAGCATGCAACATCAAGCCCCAAGAAAAATGCTTTCCTACCAATGCCTGCCCCATAATCCTCAGCTGACCACCACTGATCTGTTGAGTCGTGAGGGACCCATATACCCTCACAATCATCAATGCTACACAACAATGAACTAAAGCATCCATAGCCTCGATACTCACTGTGGAGCCTAACATAAAGTTCTCCATCAAACAATACCTCTGGCCCAAGGTATCCAACTACCTGTCCCCAGGTAATATAGGCTCTGTCGGTAGGGGTGTCTCCCGAAAAGGGAGGCCAGTTAGAAAGTACACATCCTCCACTGCAGTGAAGGCTAGTTTCTCTCCCCGCACCATAAAACAATGCAGATCCAGACTCTACATCTAGATCAAGAACTGTAAGAGGTAGTCCTGGGCCTGTATCAAAGGGAACTCGAAGAACTTTAGCAGCCCATAGACTGCCAAAGTGGAATGAATCGTTGGCTCCTCCATAGTCATGGCCTCCCTCAGTTGTGACCAGTCCCGCTCTCACCAGTGGACCAACATCGTTCCAATGATCACCTGCAACCACATAATATAGTCCTATATCATCCATATCAACCATAAAAAACATTAAATTCTCCAAAAAACATGAGTTTTTCACCCATCAGCCCTACCTCCAAGGCACAGTTGTTTAAACCCACGGGCACGCACACATGCGCACCTATTCACCCCACAGGTGCGCACACATGCACGCCTGTTCACCCCACATGTATGCATGTTCATCCCACAGGAACACATGAATGCGCACTTGCCATCCATACAAAGGCGCCTTCATGCACCCCTGTCACGAACACAGGCATGCATCACAGTGCGCCTGTCCACTGTACAGCTGCACACCCATGTGCAGCTGTGTAGAAAACATGCGCGCATATCATGTGGGCCTTTGTCCCCCCTTAAGGCAAACCCATGCTAATCCGGATTATTTTCGGCATGAAACGAGATTGGAGATATAATAAATAAATGCACAGAGATATCAAAGGTATTCAATAATATAACAGAAATGTATCGGAGATGAAACCATAAACACAGATATACAGTAATACACGATTTCCAACTGGTAATATCTCTTGTCTAAAAAATATGACAACAGGTACAAATGAGGTGGCCACCCACCTTTTCCAACTGTCTCACATGCATGGCTATCAGGATAACAAGCACACATATTTCTAAATCGCTTATGCACTCGGGGGCCCACACTCACAAAACCCCCTATATGGCCCTCCGTACTAGCCCTGCCCACAAATAGGAAACCTAATTCTATGCAAGACGATAAGACCACTAAACTGAATCTCATTGGTCCTGAATCGACTTCCTCATTCTCCCAAAATATCCAAATATCCTCTGAATATCTCTCCTCCCAACACTCTGACAGTAGGTACAAATGAGTTGGCAATGTGGGCCCTACAACTATATATAGTCCCTTTTTCCCAACTTCTAGACCCCATTCTGGGAGCTCCGAGTGTCCATTTTTCGATCCGTCTTCAGCCATGCGATCAACATCCCATCATCTACATCAAGATAGTCCTCGGGATATTATTTATCCTTAGCCCCCGAGGAGCCATTTTTTCCATACCACATCCAAGTACACATGCTCATGTTCAAAATTATCAAATAAATGCTTGTATGTTCAATTCTCTTCAGATATTGTTCATGTCGAGTATTTGGTTTTTCATATGTGTAGGTACTTGGTCATCATACATCAACGTGGCCCCTTCAGGCATATAATCAACACTAGCATGTAATCATTCCCTCTGAATCTCAATTGAATCTCTAGTCACACCCTCTGAAATTTTCCCTTAGGGTCCCCATATCCGGCTCTGCAGTACCACCACCTCCATTGCATTTTGGGTACTGTCACTCGATAGCACTCTCCCCCACATGAGTTGTCCCATTCATAGTACTCCTTGGCACTTTGACACTCATGTTGTTTTTCAACCCTTTAGGGATGGGAGTCCCAATAGTCTCACACCATGTCGTGAATCACCTACATACTCATTCTCCTCATTTTTCTAGCTTTCCCCATGGACTCCCATGTTATCTCTTTCAGATTCTCTTTTGACTGCACCTTCGCAGTATCATTAACCCTCCATTTCATCCACAATCAGTTTTTCCCATCCACAAATTTCCCTCCATTTCATCTACCTCATATAGAAACCCACCCATGGGGCCCCCAACCTCCACCAGTTCTCCAAGAAAAATGTGCCCTAACCAGCCCAACCATATTTCATTGGGGAACCCATTTCTATATTTGTAAACTCATCCCAAATTATTCTTTATTCATTTGGTAAATTGTAAAAATCCTTTGTTTCTAGCATTTACATACCTTTTTGTTGTCACCTTTGGTGACCTTCTTCCCTTTTTGGCAAATGGAACCCATGTTGCCCTTGATTGGGGCACTCCTTATCATCTAATCCTATTGACATTGTCCATATACTCTGCGTATCCCATAGGATACCTATCTCTACTCTCTGAGTTTGTTCACTTTGTCCCACCTCTGGCACAACTTATCCCACGTCTTGTTTTCCCCCTGACACTCGACCTAGTTGAACGGTTGCTGCCACTTATACTTCACATATACCCCCAACTAAGGGCAGTCTTGAGTCTTCATACATATTGACTTCATCCATGTACCTCCTCAGTTCCTAACCTCACCTAGTAGATTTCATGAAGCCATTTACTTCTTGGAGTCGCATGCCCCTTTTGTCGGCATCAACACAGTCTCCAAAAGGGTGACAGTATCTTGACCCTCATTACCTTTCCAATGAGAGGTCTCAGACGACACAGGGAGAACCACAATTTCTCCCTACTATCATTCACCCCCATAAAATTTGACTTCAACACTTTCTCATGTTATGGTGGGTCTTACTTTGTGACTATTACAGTTGTTTCTTATATTTTCCAAAGACCTCTGAACTTGGTTGGGCTATCAATGCCTACAAAATCCTTGATAATTCTTACAGGTGTCATTGCCTACTATTCAAGGTATGTTCCTCCTCAAAATTTTCTTCTTCCTTTATCACGACCACCCCTGAGGGTTCTCCAGTTGTCTACATCAACACACCATTTTTTTTTCTTTTTTTGCGTCACATGACATGAGCATGGGGCATACCCGCCTCGTTTCTATACATTTTTTATTTACACACCTTATGGAAGGTGGGGTCCTACAGGTTCTCTTCTCCCTCCAACGGGTCAATATTGATACTCTCACTATCGCTCTCTCTTACAAAGACACTCTAAGTATAAGAAACATTGTTGAATTTCGGCTATATGCATGCTCCTAACCTCATCCATCAGGGGGCATCTGTTATCACTGAAATTTCATCCGCAAATGGTTACAGGAATCCAACATCTTCAAATAGTTATGAGGTCACCCATGGACCAAAGTTACCACAAAATTATTTCCAGAAGGTCCAAAACTATACAACCAGTGATAAAAATAAGGTGTGCTATGACTATATAGGGCACGTGCGCACATGCGCCATCCAGACACGTAAGAAAACCACACCATGCGTGACTGCGGTCACTAAAAGTTGCGCACACCTAAGAATGATGCATTTATCATATTGGTTGGCCTCCCACCCACTTCTGGTTCAGCTTCCAAGTTTATTTGACATCCAAATCTCGGCTGGATCCGACTGGGTGGTTGGTCCAAGACCTAAAAATTCCCTAAACAACCCCTTTTCACACTAAAAGATGGTTGCACAATACCTCAAAGTGATGCTATAAAACAAGGCCATGGGTGCACTACATTTTCAAAGAACTCATTTGCAAGGTTATGCTGCTGCTATTCTCTTAGGGAATCCTCTTTTCTCATCAAGAGCATACTAGCATCATTACATTTGGGCAATCTATCTCACCTCTTGAGTGGATTAGCTTGGGATTCTTTCACCATTTCTTTCAAATTTGTAAGAAGATCTTAGTTGTGGGGGTCCAAGAGCCCTCCCTTGGAGGAAGAAGGGACCCAAAGTCCTCTTTCTTCTTGGTGTTTTCTTTTCACTAATATAGTCCTTGCCATTAGTGACATGAGTCTTATTGGTTTTTTGTTCTTATGTCCTTATGCTCAATAGTTTAGTTGTTCTTTCATTTCTTAGTTTAATTCTTAGCTTAGTATTTTATGTTTCTTTTTCTAACCCTTTCATTTACTATTGTCTTGCTTAGATAACCCAACTAAGCTTGTAAGCACCTCTATTTTGCTCATTTAGGTGAAAAAAGAGGCGCAACACAACCAATGGAAAAAAAACCATTTGTTGGTTATAGTTTATATATCTGAGTTTATATATTTAACCTGAATGACCCAGGGTTCATGTCTACTGGGGTTCCAACAAAGTCTCTAAAACTATTGTCCCTCCTGGTAAACCAAAAGGCGACACAATGCATAGACTGCACTGTGGAGTCTCACCCGAGATAGTATTAATGGGTGACTGCAATACTCAGGTGTTTGTATCCTAGGATTGAGTGGAGATCTAAGAAGTGTGTGTTGAGAGTTATAGTTAATGTATTAAGCAATAAAATGTTATTCATGATTATGCATGGAATATAATCAAATCATTCATTCATCATACTAATATCTACTTAGAAACAATAATGGAACACATGCATTCAATCACATAACATAGGTTTTACCATGGTTCACCCCCTCATGGGATATGTCCACAAAGATCTATCTCTTAATCTCTTTTGTTATCATAGTTCCAAAACTACAACATCATGCGCTTTACAACTCCTCTCATTCGGGTCGAGATCTATTATGAGGCAGACTAGATCGCACTGAGATCCTTAGCTTGTGATCTAACCCTCAAGATATACCCTCATTACTCCTATCCAACTCAACAACTTACAAAACTAGGTCATATAGAAAAATGTTACAACTAGCTATCAAAAACAGGACTCCTCCTCAAGACACTCTATATCCTCCCCTCGCTTTCCTCTAACCTATTTCTATGAGACATTGGTATCTATATTTATACATTTCTAGATCATTGTACATTACAATGTATTACAAAAACCCTAACCCTAACATTGTTAGGTCTTCCATGCATGCATGCATGCTTCTCTTCCTTCCAGTTGTAGCTTTCCTCGTGCATGCCTTCCTAACCAAAATAACCCTTCTTTCCGCTTTGTCCTACTTCCAACAACAACACTTTTCATTTCCAATTTAACTTAATACCTATATGTTGCTTGAAGTTCTTGCAACTGTTGCAATCAATTTTCCTTAACCTTCTTTTCTTATCTCACACTTCTCTGAATCAAAAGTAATTTTATGACCTTGGTCTCACATTTGACTTACACTTAAAAGATTGTGTTTCATGTTTTATACTAGTAGAACATTTTCTTCCTTGGTATTCTTGTTTCCAATTCTAATTGTGCCTTTTCCAATAATTTTAGATGAACCATCATTTCCAAGGGAGACTGGTCCATCTCCTTCCTTTCTTAATGTAAAAAACTTTTCTTTATCACCTGTCATGTGTTTTGAACAACCACTGTCAATATACCAACCACGTTTCATCTGCTTAGCTTGTAGAGAGAGTGTGCATTTTTCATTGCTATACTGATTCTGCTTTCTTATCCATGCCATCTTCTGAGATTCCTGTCTATGACTGTTTTTGTTCTGTTTTGGTTCTCTAGGAGGGAATGTCATTCTGCAAAATTTGTCCATGTGTCCAAAGTTGTTACACTTGTATCATTCCACTTGAGTGCTCAATTATTCAAACCTGTTGTAAATTATTCTCTATGTTTCACTATGCCTTCTTGGATAACCCTTTTGTGTATGACTTTCAATTTTTTTATGTTTCTGTTGTTAGCTCTGTCTCAGTGGAGGAGTGTCCATGTAATCTTCCTTGTAGGTCTTCCTATCCCCTTTGATTGTTTCTACATAGATTTCTGGATATGTTTCTTGTTATGTTGTTTTGGATCTTGATCCCTTTTCTGTCTAATTGTATCCAAGTTTGGACTTGTCATGATGAGGCTTTTGACTATTGATAATGTCATCCAAAACTTTTGAGTTGTTATGCATATTTTTATTTTGAAGATCCTTTCTTAATGTGACAATCTCTTCTTCCAAATTTCCAATGATCTTGTCTCTTTATTTTAGTTGTTCTTTGAGTGCTTCTTCAATTCTTTTATCTTCTTCTATTTGAACCTTCAAATTTTTGATCATTTGTTCTATTTCCCGAGTGTCTTTTTTCTTGTCTAGTTCTGCTTGTAGATTCCTGTTTTTATTCTTTTCTCTTCTTACAACTTCTATGGAACACAAAAATTCTTCTCAATAGTCAACTTATTCCTCTTCATATTCTTCTTTGATGTCTTCTTTATCAGAGTCTTCTACTGCCATGAATAGAACTATTTTTGTCTCACTATCACTAATTTCATCTTCATCTAATGAGGAGATGTATTCTTTGGTGCATAAGATTTTCTTGAAAGATTTCTTGTTGGTTCTTTTTCCTTTATATGTTTGTTTTCTATTTGAGTGATCTTCATCATTCCTCTTATTTTTATTATGAGGACATTTGTTAGAAAAATGGCCAATACCATCACAATTAAAACAAATCAATGGAAACTTACCTTTATATCTTTTGTTGATTCCCTTGTTCAATATTCTGACAAAGTTGACCATTTCTTCACCATATTTCAAGATCTCATTGCTGCTTATATGTTCTTTTTCCTTTTTCTTTCCCTTTTTATTTGACTTTTTGGATGCTTTGAAATTTTCTTCTTTTATATCTGTATTTTCATGTTTAGTTCTCATTTCACATGTTGTGAAGATTCCATCTAGTTCGTCCATTCTTATTGACTCTATATCTACTCTTTCTTCTAGTGATGATATCTTAGGATCAAATATCATAGGGAGATATCTTAGTGTTGGCGCGAATTTGATCAGAATAGGGTCCTTCTCAGGTTACCAACAAAAAGTACCATGTAGTCTAGAGTGTTGGCATTTTCATCTCCTTCAAAGAGAAGAAGTCTCACCTGAAGAGCTGCTGAGACAGATAGATAGGGAAGGGTAGGGAGAAGACTAAAGAGCATCCATAGAGCATTCATAACTCATTCATGTTCTTGCACAAGAGACATTAATAGATCTAAAACATATAAATTCAAGAATCAAACCTACTTACATTGCGAGAAAGCATTTAAATGTTGAACCATCAAATAGAACTCACAAGCCATAAGGAAACACTGTAATGCATAAGTAAACATACAAAGACGCAACATATTTTGAAATTTGGACCTGCTTCATATTATCTCTAGGATCTTTATCTCATTAAAGACTCTGACTTACATAGTAAGGATTAGTACCGACTCTTGTCTCTAGACCCATGCAACGAAGCTCTAATTATTCAACTAATAGGTCCAATTTATTACAAACTCCGACTTGTCTTCTTCCGACTTACAACAATTATCAACAGCTAATCCAAAAATCTGGGTGACTCTAACCAACCTGACTCAACTCAACCCAACCAACCAACTTATGAACTATCGAATGAACCCTTTTACAATTATGTTCATCCCTATTTATAGTTGGGTTGTGTCTTCCTTCTCAGCTTGCACACTTTCTTGTTCCGTTGCAACCGTTTGTTGATTCGTTGGTGTTGTGATAACTTCCGCAACTTCTTTCTATTGCTCTTTCTCCCAGCCTCTGATGGAGTTTGCGCAACTCATTCTTAGTCAAAACTTTTGCGATTCCTTATAAAAAATGAAGGTCCCAATAGGCTCGGAACACAATCCTTGACTCGTCCTCGAGTCAAGATCTTGCTTCTTTCACATCCTCTAGGAGCAACTGTTTTTTTCCCTTGTCCTTCTTTTCTTCTTCTTTGGGCTCTTCTTTTTGTGTTTTTTCTTCCTTTACCTCCTCAAAGAAGGGCCTAATTCTAGTACCATCTCTAATGCTCTGTGATTTACTCCTTGAAATCTTCCAACTTTGTCCTACCATTGTCAGGAGAGGAGTGATTCTTTTTCAATAAACTATTGGGTTGTCTCTTTGTTGTACTCCTTTGGCTTCTCCAAAACCAACGAGTTCCACTCAGAATCTATTATTGCATTGAATTGATGCATTTGCATGTAGGCGATCTGAATTACAGGTCAAAAATTGCACAACTCTTTCTTGGCTACAGGCTATGCCTCATAGAGTGTATTCACTTCATTGTCGGCCTATTTATTTTGGTCAAACTTCTGTTGTTGCTCCATGGGGTCCATTGTGGCCGCAAATTCTTTGTTCAACACTTGGATCTTTGTGTGTACCTCCTCCAAGACTTGATTTCATTAAGTGATGATGCCCATCCAAATGCTGACTTCCTTGAATATTTTGGTGCAGTCTGTTGTGTGCTTGTGCAATGTTTCTCGAGCATTGTTGTCTTGCAATATTATCTTCTGCATCTATTCCTGCAGTTGTTGAGGCCGCTTTTCTGCTTCCTGCTGGACCAGTTGTAGCTTTGCTTATAGCTATTCAGTGTGAGTAGCAAGTTGTGTCCATGCTTCTTGTAACAACTTGATCTGTTGCTCTGGATCACCTACATCACTGGCTTTAGGTAGGTTGGGCACAACCTTTTCAATCAATGGCCAGGCTTCAACAAGTTTTCCCTGCACTTTTTCCAATTTGCACCGGACTTGGATTTTTCCATGTGCTTCCTGCATTCTACATGTTTTCACAACAAATTGTTCCTTCCTTGAAATATTGGTGGATCTCTCGACCTCTTGGATCCTTTTCTCTAACTGATCCATTGATGCCTTGATTAGTCCAAATAAGTGTGGTGTTGGCCACTGTAATAGGTCGATGGATAAGTATTTCATGGAGTGCACAATATTGCCTGTGGTACCAAATATTGGTAAGTCTCTCAAGTTCATGATGGTCGAGTTAAATAAGTTGATGAACTCTTATTTTGGTACAACTTGCATTCCTTTGATTCCATATGGAACTATATCCCAAAAGATGTCTATGTGCATCTGTGGGAACAAGGATGAATCTGTGAGGTCAAGGTTTAGGAGCTTAACGTTATCTACCTTCCCTTTAAGATCACCCATGATCACGACCCAGGGGTCACAGGGCTCATATGGTACTGCTTCTTTTGTCATGGCACTTCATCTTGTTGTGGCTCTTGACATTCACACTTCTGTGGCAGGTAAGAACTAGGGTTACGTCTGCATCTTTTACAATGGTCCCAACTGGTTCGCACTACTGAGTTCAGAAATGTATTTGCTATTTTTAGAAACAATGCATTCTCGGTTGAGTTCTAAGAGCCTTATAATTGGCTTAACGAGTACTTTTTTAGCAGTAAATTCTACTCATCATGACCATATGGACTCAACTAGGTGTGAGTTGTCTGACGGGATGGTTTAATCAAGGTAAATCCTATTGGTTATCTTGGTATTTACTTATTTGAGTGGAATAAAGACGTCGCTAATTTGAGACCTTTCTGTTTGATGGGTGGGTGTCTTGGCGTGAAATTCAGTGGCATCTTGGCATAATACGACTTTATGGCTTAACGGGCGTCATACAGGGTACTGAAATGGTAATAAAGGTTGTGACTAGACTGGGTTTGCGTGGTCTATAACTCATATTGGATTTGGATTCATGGCCCCTCTGACCACAAAGGTTGTCCCCATCATCTTTAATGACTGTCGTGAATGGACTCTCTTATGGTTTAGGTCTTGTACTTATGAGTCGTCAGTTTTGTATCAACCAACACTTAGAGAAAACAAATGAACTATGTGTTATCATGCAATACTGCGCATATCAACTTTATTAACTGAATTTATAAAATTTTAGAAAGAAAACAAAAATCAAATCTATCTACTTTACAAGCTCCTTTGGATTGGAGTGACTATCCTTCTCTCTCAGTTTTGAGACATGTAGGTTTTTAGGCGAGCACCATTCACCCATCCTGGTCATAATGCCACACCATCCAGTTGCATGAGTCTATCTTCTTTTGAGGGTTAGATCTCCGCAACTATGAAGAGTCCCAACCAGTGCATACACAACTTGCTAGGATGCTTCTAGTATTAGATGTCATAGATTAACACCTTTTCCCCTTGTGTGAATACCTTGGTCTTAATGTGTCAGTCATGCCAAGATTTTTGTCTTGCCTTTTCAACCAACTGATGGAATTCTGCTAGAAATCTAGTTTCATCGAGTTCTTGTAGCTCCACAAGTCTCTACACCACAGATTCCTCTTTTGTCATACCTGTGACTTGTGCAACATACAGGCTTGGAGTGATGATCTCTACAGGCACCACTGCCTCTCTCCCATAGACTAATTGGAATGGTGTGTATCTATGGAGTTTCTTTGCAGTTGTCTTGTAGGCCCATAGTACATCTGGAAATCTATCATACCAATCCCCCTAGTTTGTGCAATAGACTTTTGTTAGTTCCCTTTCCAGGATTTTGTTGAAGGTTTTGAATGTTCCATTGGCCTATGGGTGGTATGGACTACTCTTATGATGTTGAATAAAATTTTTTACTGTAATTGTTGTTATAGTGTTGCTAATGAAATGAGCTCCCTGATCATTGGTTAGGCTCCTAGGACATCCGAATCAGGTAATGATATTCTTGAAAAGGAACCTGGTAGCAGTCTATGTCAAGCAGACATGTACCACTATTGCTTCTTCCCAATAAGTAATATAGTCAGTCGCGGTAATGAATTACCCGACCTTTGAATGTTTGGTTGTGGGTTTGATTGGTCCAATGAAGTCAACTTCCCATTTCTCAAATGCCTATAGATCTCTAACTGATTGTAGTGGTAGTTCATCTTGGCATGACGACTTTCCCACCCATTGAAAAACATCACACAAATCTAGTGTAAGATTTTTCATCTTTGAAGAGTGTTTCCCACCAATGTCTTTCCTATAGAACTTTATGTGTCGTGGACTCCTGCGATTCCACTATGGCATTCCCAAATTATATCCTACTATTCATGATCTAGGACGTTGTTAGAATATAGAAGATGGTGTGCTCATTTTACCATTGACGATAACTTCATCATCCAACCATAGGCTGAAGACTCCCTCCAAGCACCTTAACCTTGACTGAGAATTCCTCCGAAAGCAAACCCTAGGCTAGATAGCCAAACAAAGGGTAGCGCACCTCTCTCTAAGAATAGCGCAACACAAAAGACTGATCAAATAATCCAAAAACCTAGCCAAGAGATATTCAAGACAATACTGAAAACTTGCTACTACTGCAGTTGCACCAACTCTTCCTCCAAACCTGCGCACAAGACCACAACTGCAGTGTGCACCAAACTGCAAAACTGCAATTTTGAGATGCTGCAAATGAGAAGTGGCGCCCAGTATTTATAGTAGTCCTTCCAGTTTTGTTGGGGCTGACTTCTCCTTCTGGGTATGTGTCTGTTCAGTATATTATTATTATTTCTGGCTGACTTCTTCTCTTGGAGGCTAATAACCTAATATAAATTATCTTCTTGAGCCAACAAGGCTTCTAGGGTTATTAGCCAACTCATTAGGGTTTCTCTTGCTTCCTGGAGTCTTCTATTCTCATTATGTTTACATGTGGAGGTAAATACCTTTTGTAGCTACCATAATATTAACACTTCATCCTAGCTAGAGAGGTATTTACAAGTAATGGACTTGAGCACCAAATATACCATGTACCCGATAGCATCAATATATTCATCTAGACTATTTCATGACTCGATCATGAGCATCACCATCAACTGCATCAATTCTCAAAACCATACTTCATCTGAGTAATTAGATATGATGTTGGATAAGTCACTCTTACCATAGAGTGATACAATAGGAGTAAAAGTTATGAACTTTTTTTTTGTCTGGAAAGCCTCTGTTCATCATCCATCTAAATGATCATTATCTCCAATAAACTGCTGATAGTCTTCAAGGCAATTAGAATAAGGATAGAACACAATTGTGTCTATTCATAGTAGTACATAAATACAATCTAGTGGTTCACTACCACATCAAGTAACACACAAGTACTTGATCAGCAATGTATGGTTGTGAATGGTGAAACATATTCACCACAATAGTCCTTATCTACTGTCATATAGTCTTCATAACAAACATCTGATAGCAACCTGCATAGAGACAATGTTATGATAAAAACTGAATCATTTGGGCCAATATTTCCCTCACGTCTGTGAGATTTGAAGGAATGTCTACCCTCAGAATATCAACAATGGGCTATCTCCCCATTCTTCTCAAACAAGGAAGAGGGATTATTTCTGATTTTTGAGCCTGGACCATTTCTCACCCTGGGCCATTCTTCCTACACTAATTAAAGTGCACCCTAGACAGAATGTATAAACCCTAAGAAATGTTTGGACCATTTCTTACCCTGGACCATTCCTCCAACACTAAACAAAGTGTAACCTAGAGAGAATGAGACCGCCCTAAGGAATGACTGTCCTTGATTACTAAGCCTAGACTATTCCCCACCCTGGGCCATTCCTCCAACACTAAACAAAGTGTAACCTGGAGAGAATGTATAACCCTCGAGGAATAACTGTCAAGACCATTCCCCACCCTGGGCCATTCCTCCGACACTAAACAAAGTGTAACCTAGAGAGAATGTATAACCCTCGAGGAATGTATGTCCTGTATCAACCTCCAAAATGGACCATTCTTCGAAACTGCTCACAATTGTGAACTTCGAAAGAATGACTTCCCACTGAGGTAGACCATTCTACTTGACCACTACTCAGAGTGACTACCAAGAAGAATGGTTGTCCTAGACCACTCCCCATGTTAACCACAATGGAAATTCGCTGTCTATGATACATCAACAATCATTTTGCCTCCCATGTTAACTATAATGGGAAGCCACTATCCGTCAGAAATCTCAATCCACTTTCTGAATAGGAAAGCATCTGTCCAATCTGGACTATTTTTCAATAACAAAGATAAATAATATTTTCAGTGCTCCCTCCTAACTGGAGAGTTATTTCAATCACAATTTTTTTTTTTTCGTACCTTCTTTGGAGAATCTTTCCTTCTGGCTAAGAGATTTATTTCCACGAGCTTTAGCTTGAGTGTGCAAACTCTTTCATCTTGGATAGAAGATTTACCAAAATGTCTTCTTATCTACTCATCTGCGGAGATATGTATTGGAGAATCACTTTCTCCTTTATGGACTTCATCATGGATAGTGTAATGCTTATACTTTAGTCTGGAACACTATGAAGGTTTCATGTAGATCTGAACAATTGTTGTTGGGTATTCTACCCTACGGACTAATAAGCTAGGGCTCTAAACTTATACGCAGATCATGACCCTTAAGATTTATCTTTTAACCTCCTACCCAAAATCTCAACCCCTTTTCTCAGGCAAACACGGGAAGAATAAACCAA
>ML787347.1:800650-810896 GCA_009831015.1 Picea engelmannii | reverse complement strand
GAACCAACTTACAATGATTTCTGAGATCGGCCACCGTTCCACGATCCTGATCCTGGGCTCTTCCTCTTCTTTTTTGTCCTCCAACTGTTGCTTCTTGAGTTTCTCCTAAAGCTTGAGGCAAGGCTAAAGGGTTGGGACAAAACCGGCTTGGCAATTTGGCAGAGTTCCTTTGCTATGATTTTCCTCCTTTGAATAGTACCCCTACCCCTCCTTTAATAGGCTAGAAGGAGCTAGGGTTTTTGGCGAACTCTCGGCCATGCATGGCTCGGAGTTTCAGTTAACTGACAAAAAGCCTTGTGTCCCGGCGAAAACTTTCCTGATTTTTAGCTTTGTTAGGTACTCGCGGGCTGTTTTGGGTTAGCCTACGGATGCCCGCATGCAGTATAAGGCCAGCAAGCGGATGCCCACGCCCAGTGAGAAGTTAGGGCACGGGTTGCTTGTTTTAAGTGGCTTTTTGAGGATTTGTTCAGCAAGGCTTTGGCTAGGAAGAGGCATGAGTTGGCCTGATGCCAGGTAAACCTGTGTAGTGCATTTTAGGGTTATAACAACAATGGAGTACAGTTGGAGAACTGGAACATATCCATGTGGCACTTCTTCTGTCATCATGAGATCTGATCTTCTGAGTGGTCATCTTGATGTTATAGGAAATCTTCACCATGCTTCTACTGTGCACTGGAGGTTCTCCACCAAGTTGTCTTCTTCTTATCTACACACAGGAGTCTCTTTCTGGTATGCCTTAAAGTCTTGACATTGCTCTGCATGTGCTCTTTATTCAATTTCTCTAGAGAACATTCTTTGCTTTTATCTGATGTAGAATTCCAACTCATGGATGTTGCGGATGATACAATGACTTATGTAGAGATACGTCTGGTGTATTGAAACAAGTAATCATCATAGTCTTCTCCCTACATCTAGGATAACCTCTAGTTTTTGGATCTCGCAATGCTTTCATTCATAAGTCTTCCGAACACTGTACTTCATCATGACTTTTAGTTCTTATGCATGATTGCTTTTAGTGAGTTCATATCAGGATGGTAATCTTGTGATTCTTGATACAATGACTGGTTTTTCTGGTTCCTCTTTATTTCTTGGAATCCTCATGCTTTTCTTTTACCTTTGGGTCCATGGAGTTTCTTATAGATTCCATGTTCTAGAGATTCCACTTCTTCCTTTCATCATAGGATCACGGGTCTGGATGGACAACTAGGAATACTTTTAAGGTTTCTCTTCGAAGAGGTCTTCTTCTACGGTTGAGATGAACACGTACTGTTTTCATGGATGCTACCATGGATATATACATTTCCTCATTTTCAATGGATCATAGGATTAGCTCCCTCCTGATCCTTGCTTCATGTAAGAGTGCATATAATTGGCTCCCTTCATCTGATAGAGTCCATACTTCCATCTGCATCCTTATTGTCTTCTACAATATATATTTGGCTCTCTCTATCTAACAGAGTCCATGCTTCCATCTTAGTTGTCATCATAGGCCTTTCTCCAATTTTTCTTGATGTCTGACTTCTAAGTCTCTTTAAGATTGATTCTGATTTTGGCTTATCTTGTAATAGCTTTCACATGATATATTTCATTCTTTCATGTGTAATATCTAATGATAACTCTTTTCATATTGTTTGTTCTTTCATAGGTATAGTTCTTCTTGGAACACATTATCTTCCAAAAGATATACATACAAGATATGTATAGAGACGATGCAAGCAAGATATGTACAAGAAATAAGAAGAGTGGTGTTACCTTTTAGTAGAAGAAGTATCTTCCATCCTTTTTAGTCTTCTTTGTAGGTTCCTTTTCTTCGGAAATCATTGCTTCGTGTTTATCCTTCCTTTTCTTTAGCTCAGGACACTATTCCTGTAGTGACCATACTTCTGATAGTTGAAGCACTATATTTCTAAAATATCTTTTCTTTATTTTGGCTTCCTTCTTGAATCGAACTTTCTTTTGTCCCTGAAGTTCTTGAATCTTGCTATGAAGGCTTGATCATCATACTTATTTTGAGGTTTCTCTTTTGAATTGATGCTTGATTCTTATTGAGCACAACAAGTCCAAAGTTCTTCAAATGTCAGATACTCCTTCCTTGTGTTCATTCTTGCGGAAAATGCATCCCATGTCTTGGGAAGACCATTGAGTACTATGTTCACCAATTCCTTTTCTGAAGTGATCTCTTCAATAGCTTGTAGTTGATCTCTTAGCTGGGAGATCCTTACAAAGTATGATGTTATGATGTCATCATCATTCATCTTCATGTCACAAAGCTCATTTTTCAGACTCATAACTTGTCCAATGTTTCTGACTGAGAAGATATTTGTTAGGGCATTGTACATCTTCTTCGATGGGTCAATATGGGAGATGTAGGGTATCAAGTGTTATTTTATGGAATCCACTATGATACTCATGGTATTGATGTCAACATCTTTGAACTTCTCCATAGCTGCAATGTTCTGCGATTCCTTCTATTTTCCTTCTTCAAACTCTAGCTTCACGATCTTTCCTTTCACAATATCCAACACTTTATTCTTAGCAAGGATGAGGTCAATCCTTGTCTTACATGCTCTAAAGTTAGAGACTCCATATAGATTGTTCTCATACTTCATAGAGTTTTTCATGGATTGTTTGACTTGGTTAAACCCTAGATTTGACTAGAAATCCAAACTTCACATCTTGGCCTTCTGAAAGTACCAGGAGATGTGTTGGGATAGGGTACACTGATCTATCCAAATATTAGTTCAATATCATCACTTAAGGTGCCTCGACAAGAGGTTTAGGGTTTCTACAACTACTTCTGCTAGTAACCCTTGTTGCAGTGCTTTTGGAAACTGTTCCTGCTATTAACCCTAGCGGCAGTTCCTCAACGAGCTCAATGTCTAGCGGCTATGTTTCCTTCCATCATTTTAGGCTGACTGAAGGGGTGTGGACCCATAACCTGTTAGAATATAGAAGAGGGTGTGCTGATTTTACCATTGAAGATACCTTTTTCACCCAACCATAGGCCAAAGCCTCCCTACGAGCACCTTATCCTTGACTAAGAATTCCTTCGGAATAAAACCCTAGGCTAGATAGCCAAATAAAGGGTAGCACACCTCTCTCCAAGAATAGCACAACACAAAAGATTGATCAGATAGTCCCAAACCCTAGCCAAGAGATATTCAAGCCAATACTAAAAACTTGTTGCTGCTGTAGCTACAGCTGCACCAGCTTTTCCTCCAAACCTGTGCACAAGATTGCAATTGCAGTGTGCACCAAACTGTAGAGCTGCAATTCTGAGATGCTGCAAATGAGAACTGGCACCCTGTATTTATAGTAGTCCTTCCAGTTTGTTTGGGGCTGACTTCTCCTTCTGGGTAGGTGTTTGTCCAGTATATTATTGTTATTTCTAGACGACTTCTTCTCTTGGAGGATAATAACCTAATATAAATTATCTTCTTGAGCCAACAAGGCTTCTAGGGTTATTATCCAAGTCATTAGGGTTTCTCTTGCTTCTCGGAGTCTTCTATTCTCATCAGGTTCACACATGGAGGTAAATACCTCCCGCAGCTACCATAATATTAATAGACGCGTCGTCTGAGGATGTTGTCTAATCCTAGTTTATACAATTGGTTCACGATCGGCTGGTAATCTACTTCTCTAATGACCATATGAAATTTTTGGGTTGTGCAATATGTTTTAGGACAGGCCCCTGTACTGAGAAATATTGCTATGTCCTCCAGATATTCCGGTATGGCCTCAATTCTGAACAAGTCTGCATTTGGGAGCTAGTCATCCACTGCTCCGCCACTTTCTCCTAACTCTAGCCTAGATAGATGGTCAGGTCTGATGTTGCATCGTCCCATCTTGATGATGACTTCAAAGGAAAATTATTGAAATAACAACAACCATCTACAAATTCTCCCTTCCAACACAGGTTTGTTAACTAGGTATTTCAATGCAGAATGGTCAGTAAATAATTTGAAGTGAGATCCTAACAGATAATGTCTAAATTTATGTAAATCATAAATCATTTCTAAGCCTTCCCTTTTTGTTTTTGTGTATTTTCATTCTGCTTGCGACATCTTTCAACTCCCAAAATAGATAGGGTGATCGATAGCTCCATCTCAAGGTTGCGTTAAGACAACTCTTAAGGAAATTTCAGAAACATCTACATGGACGTGAAATTCCTTCTTCGAGTTTTGGAATATCAGAATCGGTGTTGTAATGAGTTTATCCTTAAGTGTCTCAAATTATTTATTGCATTTGGGAGTCCATTGGAACATTTCATCCTTTTTCAGGAGGTTTTCCATAGGTGCAGTAATGTTGGCATATCTTAAAATGAACCTACGATAGTAACCTGTGTGTCATAGTGTGGATCACAACTATTTAGCACTCGTAGGTGGTGTCATATTCAAAATGACTGTGACTATGTATGGGTCTACCAATGATCCTTCTCGGCAAACTATGTGGCCCAAACGATTTCCATGTTGCACACAGAAGATACACTTTCTGAGATTTAATGAGATTTTCAACTCTCTGCATCTATTAAACATTAGCCTTAATAGTGCTACATGTTCCTTTCACAATCTATATATTTTCCAATCATCCATATAGACTTCTATAAATTTGTGAATGAATTATCTAAAGGTTTCTATCACAATACTGAAAAAAACTACAGGGGCGTTCTTTAATCCAAATGGCATCATGTTGTATGAAAAAGATCCCCATTCTGTAATGGAAGTGATCTTTCTTTTGTCTTCTTCAACAATCATGACTTGATGGAATCCTAAAAATCCGTCTGTGAATGAGTATCCTTCCTTCCCCGCAACCTGTTCTAGCACCTCATCGGTGAAGGGTTTTGGGAAAGGGTCATGCACACAAGCATAATTGAGGCTTATGTAGTCCACACAGACTCTAATATCCTCAGTGTATTTCTTTCTTGGAATGACTATCAGGCTGACACACTCTGCTTCTTCTATTGAAAAAATGAGACCTGCTTCTAACATCTTATCAATATCCTTATTAACTTTGTCTTTTAATCTTGGGTTAAGACGATATGGTCTATGTTTGATAGGATTGGATCTTGGTTTTAACTCAATATTCATTTTTCCCATGAATCCTTTGATTCCCTTTAATTATGATAAAGTATTTGGGAACAAATCCTCATATTCCCTCAGTAAAATCTGTATTTCCCAACCAGTTTTCTCATCCCATTAATCTCCCACCATAGCTATCTTGGGTTGCTTTGTAGTCCCTATGTTGAGTCTACACAATTTTAATGGGTGATTGTAGGAACTATCGGTCTGGCTAGGTATGTTGTTTTGGATTTATTTGCTCACCTCTATCTCTTTGATGGCTAGGTTTCTCAGTTCTTCTAATTCATCTAGGCTTTTTGAATATTTTCTAATTTGATAACATTCTATAGGCTTCTCAGTCGAGGGTAAGTGGAGTTTAGTCTGAAGTTATTGGGTATGCTTGGGACACACTACAAAGTTTGATCTCTTATTACTATTGGTTGTAAAAATAAGTTATTTAATATTTTGCAGGGCTAGTTCAAGCTTTGGGTACTTACTTGAGAATGAGAAGTCCTTGAAAAATTGAGTTGCCAGTGTCTGCCAGTCATTGTTCTGTCTTTTGGTTTCTTCATGTATGAACCAAGATTCCGGGATTGGACCTAGAGAGTGGGGAAATACCTAAACCCAGAAGTGAGAAGGTGTATCCACAGCCTACCACTGTGTCGCACACTATTCAATGTGTATTCTAGGGTTTGATTCTCCACTGAACAACTACACAAGTTGGATATCCATTTGCATCTCTAATTCCAACTGCTCTTTATTCCATTACCTATACTTGATATCTTGCTTCACCTCATCCCAAGTTTTGAGTACGGATTTATGAGTGACCCACCATCTAGCGAGGGTTTTCTGAAAAGATACATCTAGTACCAAGATTCTTTGATCCTCTCTAACATTCTCTTTGATATTCTTCAAAAAATTGTCTAGATCTGAGGTACCATCATATATTGGGTGTTCTCTAAATTCGGTCCCAACCCATTTGGTCATTCTCACAGTTGCGCATCTTCTTGAGAATTGTTTGTGCAATCCTTGTTGCCAACTATCAAGATCTAGTTCTAAATCTCCATCTACTGGTTGTATACTTCTCCATCTTACTGATCCATCAACAATAGCGTTTATATAATCATTTCTTGTCCTCTTTGTTACAGTGTACAACTAGTCTAGGTCTTCTCCCTCCATATTATTGTCTATTGGTTCTGTGTACCTGGGTCCTACATATGGGTTCAAAGGTTGAACTACCTTGATTCCCTCAACTTCAAAATTCATGGTGTCTTTCTTTAAGTCGACTACTGCATAATTATCATAGGGCCAATTGATGCCAAGTAGTGCAGGGTAGGGATCTTTGTCTCCCATTATCTCAATGACTTCAAAGTCAACTACTATTTTTACTCCTGCTACATTGATTTCCATGTTCTCCAGCCTTCCTATGGGAAAGATACAGTATCAGTTTTCCATTCTTAACTAAATTGGGGAATATGTCAGTCTCGATTTTATGAAGGCTTCCCAAGTCTTCTTAGGTAGAATGTTCACATCTGACCCTAGGTCCAACATGATGTCCTTAATTTCGAAGTCGTCTAACTGGGCTACGAGTCAAAATTCTTTTTTAGTTTGCACTTTTCTTCACTGCACTCACTAAGTACTATTCTCAGGAATATTATCCCTTATCCTTTCTTCTGAGGGTTCCTCATTCCCTAAGACTAGGTACAACGCATTGCACAACTTTTGTGTTAGTTGGTCATTCCCTAAAATGTCACATAATAATTGAAACCAAAGATCAATTGCATTCTGAGGTTGCTCAGGCTATTTTGGTATTATTACAGAGATTCTGGGTTCAGGGGGTGAAGCAGGGACTTGTTTCATCCTAGGTTAAATAGTTGGTTGGGGGGGTTCTCTTGCATTTCATGACTAGGAATATTTTCTAATACTTCTATGGCATCTTTAATGAACAAATTTTTCTTTAGGGGATCATACATGCCTCCCTTAGGTGCTACTTTCTGGATATAAGGTAGAGTATCAACATCAGCTCTTGTCTTCGCTTCTCCTCGACTAACGATGTTAAGGTTGGGAAATTGTCCCTTATAGATCCTCTTGATCTCTGAACTGATAAGGTTAGTTCCTTTTTTCTATACTCTATCTTCCCACTTTGAAATTAAATCTGGGCAGTCTTCATTTGTGTGTCCGTTGGTTCTGCAGTGAGAGAACCATGGCCACCTTCGATGAGGAAAATCTCTTTCCAAGTGACCTTGTTCATCACAGTTATAACATCTGCTTGGTCCTCTTCCCCCAGTTCCTCCTCCTCTTAAATATCCTTCGGCTCCACTTCCTCGACCTCTTCATGGTCCCTAAGGGTTTCATTCACCCTGAATGTTGTTCAGTCAAAATTGTCTATGAGTGCGTCCAACGCTCTACATTGATTGGTAGTATGTGTGGTAGATGTGCAGAACTCACAGTGTATTGTGTTTGGTAATTGTTACACCTCAAAATTACTGACATCGATAGCATCACAAGTGTCATCATTATGAGTTTTGTAAGTGTCGCATCTTGTTCGTAAGTGTCGCATATTGACTATAAGTGTTGCAAGTGTCAAGAACAGTATGTTGCCATCTTGCCTATACCGTGCCCATAACAACATCATGAAGACACTTAAGACACCTCAAAGGATGGTTTGGAAGAAGGAAAATCACTTAGAAATAAGTACAAGCCCTTTGCCATTGGAAAAACCACAAAAAAATTGATTTTTGGAGAGGAACGCTCCCCTATCTACTGTTAGGGAGTGCTGGTGCACCTTGAGCCTCTTTCGGGAGTGTTTGAGCACCCTGTGCAGCCCTTTAGGGGAGCACTACCCTCTTTTGAGAAAATTTTGGATTTTTTTAGGAAAATTAGGGAAGAATCCCTCAATTCCTGAAGGTAGTTGGATTCAAATAGATGGTCAAGGAATGATCTTAGGGGAAATCCTCAACTGAAAGAGAGGAATCCTCAACTCATCCCAAAGATCTCTCAAGTGGTTAGACTCCTCCAAGGTTATATAAGGAGGCCTTCTCATGGTGAAAGGAACAATGGAGATTGGATATGTGAAACTTATGATCTTATGAGTGAGATTCCATCAAAGAAATCAGTGGATACTGATTGAGCAAAGGGGTTGGACAAGGAGAACTGGAAGAGGCTGTTGCACTTTCATTCAAAGGATTGTAAGTGCTTTTACTTGTTCTCATTAATATAATCAATGCTTGACATTTTTCTTTCAAACTTGTGCTTGTTCCATATGAGTTTATCTACAGTAGATGGATCTATGATTGATCTAATCTCAGTAGAGTAGGAAGTCCATTGTATCTTTATTTGTCTTACAGAATCTATCAGGGAGCTCAAGATCGAAGCTTAGCCAGGAATTTGCAAGGACACATGTATTTAATAAGGTACATATATTTCTCCTTCTCTTTCTTTCATTAGCTTGATTAGATATAAAAGGAAGTCAGTGTCCATGTTAAGCACCTTCTGTCTTGGCCTTAGGAGTTTAGAGACCAAGATATGGGCACGACATTGGCAACTCCACCTGGGAGGAGCTCTGATTTTTGTTTCCATTCCCAGATCTTGTTTTGGCCCTTTTCCCACCGATTTTATATTTTCCATATTGTCTTGTTAATTCTTAGATTGGTTTTAGTACCTCATTATGTCATCAGGATCACCCTGATTGATTGAATTTCCTTCATTTTTTGAGTTTTTGGACATTTTTCTGAGTTTTTGGAGAAAATCCTTCCCCCCATATGGCTAACAGAGCACTAGCACTCCCCTGTAGCCTTAAACAGAGTGCTAGAATGCCATGGTGCCCCTTATACCAGATTGCTACCCTGTTTTTTGTGAGAAATTCTCCAAAATTTACATTTTCTGAAGCTATTTCTGGGTTTTGTCATTTTCTCAGGGTCCTATACTCTCATTCCATCTTGATATAGGCTTTCAAACACCATTATTTCTAAGAATTCATCATCTCTTTCTTGGATTTTTGACATTTGTCCTTGCTTTACAATAACGCTTTGTCTTTGCTGACCTAGAGTTAATTTGTTGCTTTCTCCTTTATCTGATCGAGTGAAAACTTTTGTGAGGAAATCCAAAGGCCTGTGAAATTTGCATTTGATATTTGAGGTCAAATTTCCATCATTTATCTTTTGTTTGAGGTTTTTGGTTCTTGTTTGCAATTTGGTTATCTTTGTCCTTCTTGTCTATTTCACTATGAGAGTGTGTTGTTTGTTTTGTGTGAGGTTTTCTTCTAACTGTTTAATCCTAAAGTCTGATTGGAATTTAGAAGTATTGCATCTGATTATCATTCACATAGAAACAAAAGGACAAAATTTTAGTGATTGTTTTGGATATTAGAAGGCATTTATGAAATTTTTATCATTGCATTGGATTTAATTGAGAAACACTTGTATAAGGACATTGCATCTTAGTGTTTGATAGTGAAAACATATTTCTCTCTTTCCCTTACATAGCCATTCATTGAAAGACAAGATTTCTTATCATTTTCTTGTGCATTTTTTTGGATTTTAGTCATCATACCATCAGTTTCATTGTCATACACCCTTTGAGTAAAGAAAAACCATAAAATCAATGCTAATTAAAAATTATCTAGCACATTTTTGTTTTTAGGATCTTCCACCAACATTAGACTAGAATTAGCACTTTGTATTAGGCTATGAGTACAACTCTCCAAAGTTTTCAAAATGAACATTAGCATCCTGAGATAGGGAGAGTCAAATCCAATTGTCGTATAGGCTTTCTGGGATCCCCCTCTCACATAGAGGTTACACACAAGATCACATTCGGGTGAGTTATGGAGATTATCCTTGTTATCGGACTAATCGATAGGTGAAGACACTAACTGATCTCCCTAGATCCACCTAGATCTAGAACAAAACACACCAGAACATGACGCTTTCCTTAAGTTTTAAATATTGAATTTACTAACTAGAGAGGGATAGGTGACATACCGTTTAAACATCACTTCCTCTCACCATCACCATCCTAGCTCCATTCCAACATTCATACAATGATGATCCTTCAAAAGAATGGAACCAACCAAAGTGATAGAAATAGCATAAACTCAATATAAACCTATGTATGTGATCAAGGAATCATACAATAAAACACAACAAGCTTTATAGGAAAGAATCATATTACTGTATCATATTAAATGT
>ML787347.1:766932-783885 GCA_009831015.1 Picea engelmannii | reverse complement strand
TGAAGCCATCACTGACACAAGAATTCACCAGCTGAGGAATAGATCCATTTCAGAGTATCTCATTAAATGGAGGAAACTACTGGCTGAAGATTCCACTTGGGAAGATGAGTCTTTTATACATAAGCATCCAGAGTTACTCAAGCTTTGTTTACAACACTTGTCTCAAGGGGAGGGGCATGTTAAGCCCTAATATTGGCTCATTACCCCTTAATTGGGGCATATTAGATTAGTAATGATATTTTATTTATGTCGGCTTTAGGCCATTAGTTGTAATTTAGATTAGTAATGCTATTTTAATTATGTCGTCTTTAAGCCATTATTTGTAATTATACCTCCTAGTCTCCTATATATACCAAGGAGACATTTTCATTTTGAATCATCTTGTACTTGAACATTTAAGCGGGGTAAAGGAGGTTACCCCCTCGAAGAGGCTTATTATCTGAAATTATCTCTTTTTCAAGGCATTGAGTACTTTTCTTGAGGTTTTTATATGCTATATTGATGTTTGGTTCTTAACAGCAACCTCCGAAAGGCTACCGACCCTTACCTCCTAACCCCCCAAAAGACAACTACTGTGGAGAGGTAGAAAATCAATCTGACACTGGAAGTGTTGTTTCTCCTCCATTAGATAACTCAGAAGGTGCTTTGGTTACAGTTGGGAATCCCACTCCTCACACTACATCTATGTCGGTAACCCCTCTCAAACCACTTTTTCTTCATTTAGACTCCCTTGGGAACATCATAGATGAAGAGGTCCCACGATTACCAGAGAGAGATTTTACCAAAACATATATGGGATCCATAGAACCAACCTTTGGTGATGAGTATAGGACTCATGTTCATCCTAGCACTATAGTAGACACAAATCCCACACCTTCTCATTCTGTATGTAGGACTTCATCGGGACGTGATCTCTATGAGCATTTCCAATCCTTTCGACAACCCTTTAATCCTGATGACGCTCCTGTTGAAAGTGGACCGTCTCGTCAAACTATGAATCACCTCATTGATCAGGTCATTAACCCTATTGTTGCATCAGAACAATTCCATCCTAATGTTGTACTCATCACCTCTACTCATTCCCAAGTCACTTCAATCCCTACCCCCGCTTTTACAAACTTTTACTCTACATCTCCACATGTTCTGCACAATCCTGCTGGGACATCTTTTTACCTAAGAATGCAGACCCTTGCCAACCAAATACAATCGGCTAGAGGGAAACCACCATCTAGGGGACCTATCCCTCCTATAGGACCACCATTCTATGGAAGGCCTACCCCTCCCAGGGGACAACCCCCTTTTCATGCTCCTCTTGGAGGGAAACATCCCTTTGCCAGTCATACCCCAGTCGTTGATCCACCGCTGGAAGGGGGGAAACCTTCATTTGCTGGAAACTCTTCACAACCCTGGGGAGTATCTTTAGGAGGCATTTTTACCCAACCCCACATTGGGGGGAATTCATATCATAACCCACAAGGAGGAATATCGAATCATGTTCCTTCCAGAAAATATTCTGGACAACCTTATCGGGCGACATCCAAAAAACCACCTAGAGTCCTTAGGGACAACAACCTTATCCTCCTCATGGGTCTAATGTGTACCCACCTCCAAGATCTACTCCTTACCATCCTCAAGGGAAATTTTTTTATCCTCCTTATGGGCAATAAAATCACCCGACTTATAATGCTCAGAACCCATCGGGTTATGCAAATCTCTCTCGGCGATCATCAAATCCTCCTTATCCTGGCCAACAAAAACCATATGTAGGAGGACGTATTGGTTACAACTATCCACCTAACCCATTTTATGGTCCTAATGGTGTTCCTATTCCACACCAGTATCATTCGCAAATTAACCGACAACTACCTTTCCTTGCAACACTAGATCTCCCAGATTTGTCTCAGTTAACTAATGATCCTATTTTTCATTCACCGGTTAGGCTAGCCATTCCAACTAAACTTCCTTCTGATATTTCGAAATTTGACGGAAAATCTGGAGAAGACCCAAATAACCATGTGATGACTTTCCATTTGTGGTGTTCATCAAACTCCCTCCTGGATGATTCTATACATTTGCATCTTTTCCAGTGAGTTGTACTCATAGCCTAATCCAAAGTGCTAATCCTAGTGTAATGTTGGTGGAAGATCCTAAAAACAAAAATGTGCTAGATAATTTTTAATTAGCGTTGATTTTATGGTTGTTCTTTACTCAAAGGGTGTATGACAATGAAACTGATGGTATGATGACTCAAATCCCAAAAAATGCACAAGAAGATGATAAGAAATCTTTTCTTTCAATGAATGGCTATTTAAGGGAAAGAGAGAAATATGTTTTCACTATCAAACACTAAGATGCAATGTCCTTATACAAGTGTTTCTCAATGAAATCCAATGCAATGCTAAAAATTTCAGAAATGCCTTCTAATATCCAAACCAATCACTAAAATTTTGTCCTTTTGTTTCTATGTGAATGATAATCATATGCAAGACTTCTAAATGCCAATCAGACTTTAGGATTAAATAGTTAGAAGAAAACCTCACACAAAACAAACAACACACTCTCATTGTGAAATAGACAAGGACAAAGATAACCAAATTGCAAACAAGAACCAAAAACCTCAAACAAAAGATAAATGATGGAAAGTTGACCTCAAAGATCAAATGAAAAGTTCACAGACCTTTGGATTTCCTCACAAAAGTTTTCACTCGGTCAGATAAAGGAGAAGAAAACAACAAATTAACTCTAGGTCAGCAAAGACAAAGCATTATTGCAAAGCAAGGACAAATGTCAAAAATCCAAGAAAGAGATGATGAATTCTTAGAAAGATTGGTGTTTGAAAGCCAATATCAAGATGGACTGAGAGTATGGGACCCTGAGAAAATGCCAAAACCTAGAAATAGCTTCAGAAAATGCACTTTCAACTACTTATTCGCTACAATATGGGTAATGAACTCTTGACCTCCCTTCATCAAACTGACTCTATGCATATCTCTGACCATATTCATGAGTGGAGACGATGACGAAGGATGATCAAGGTAATCATTCTTGACATATTATTGGTGAAATGGTTTACTAAATCACTTTGACCCCCGATCCCTCATGATGTCACTATGGGTTGCACGGTCAACGAGGAAGAAACCATTGCTCGGGCTCAGTACTTAGATTTGATTTATTCATAATCTAGTACTTTGTATGATTTTCTTTCGAATGCTACTCGAGCTAATACCGATCCATCCAAGCTGTCATCCTCATCTCATGCGAACGGTGTTATGGGTTCCATCAAAACTCAATCTACTTTCCAATCAACCACACTCTCCTCTACCTACCCCCAAACTCAAATCTATAAGGTGAATGCAGTTCAATCTGCCCCTTCACAACAATCTGGAGGTAAGAAGAAGACAAAGAATAAATCAAAAAATACTAATAACATTGAACAACCAAAAAATCAATCTCAAACACCTGCTACCAAAAAGAAACCACAACGGAAACTGAAATTACCATGTATCATTTGTGATGATGATCACTACAATCAAGACTATCCACATCGCAATTAAGTGGCCAAACATTTCCCAGGAAATTCACAACTCGATGCTCTTACTCAGCCTTTTCCACAGCAGCAATCCATGGTTGCTCAAACCCCCTCTACTGGGGGTAGTTCTAGCCATCCTCATGATGAGGCCTCAATGAGTGCACATATTTATATGTTTAATGGGATTAATTTGAACACTCACTCTAAGACATACAACACACCAAGTAACCCTGACAAAGGAAAAGACACTAACATTACCGATACTTTACCGGATCCATCACCATTCTCCGTTAGCCCTCCATCGGTTAATCCTCCGTCTGGACCACTTCAGATTGAGAAACCTATGTTCAACTCTATCTTATGCCCTTCTAAGAGAACTATCCGCAAAGAGACATGTTGGAGCCACCCTTGTTTTTGACCTCGCGCAATTTTCAATTTTAGATACTTGAGATCTAAAGTTGTTTTTCTTTTCCTTCCGAAATCTTAAAACTCTGAAATCTTGTCGCCTGGATAGAAACACTTTTTCACTTTCAAAAAAGATCCATTTTTCACAAGTATGTTTTCTCTTTTGTTTTATTTCGGGTTATCGCAAGCCGGATACTTCAATCTTTGAATTCATAAGTCCCGATACGCGAAACTGCGAATTCGTTTTTGTTTTTTCGCGCAAAACATTAACTAAGGTAAAACTTTTAACTCATGAGTATGCATTTTCGGGAATTTGCGCCTTGGCATTCGTCGAACCTTAGTTTTTGTTTTTACAGCCCCAAGAGCTGAGAACGCGATAAATTTTGTGATAACCTTGGTCAAGGAATAAAGGTAAAAAACTAACCATGGTTAAATTTGGTTCTCGGCACATCGCCACTCGACACTTTCTCTCATAAAGTTAAGGTGTCCAAAACCCCGATTCACGAAGTTGCGACATGATTATAGCGAGATTAATTAGTCGCCTAATATAAGATTTCCTTCTCATAATTTGAGCCTTAATTATCGCCACATCGCGATATCGCGACTCTGCATGTCATTCTCCCAAAAGTCTGTCTTCGAATTCCCAAGTCGCGATATGGGGAATAAATTAATTATATAATTAAGGATGCGCCAAGTCATGGTTACTGTTAATTAAGCTAAAATTGGCACTCGCAGCCTCGCGAGTTGAAGAGTCAAAATGTTAAAAGGAAATTCACGATACGACGAACAGGGAGAAAATGATTTAAGTTGCTAAGATTTGATTTTTTAAAATTTAAACAAGATACGTCCCGCATACCGAGGTTTGCACACTCCATGAGGTAACTACTTGCTCTCCATAACCCGACTACCTGTCAATCCACCGAACATTGATGACATTAATGAAGAATTAGGGTAAATCCATGAATAAATAAGATCGTATTTATGCAATAAATTTGTTTCCATTTGCGATTTGACAGATTTATTTCAAATATACAAGAGTTTCATTCTATTTTAACATTTCTCATAAGCGCACAGATCTCACCTTTCTCCGAGCGAACTAATTTATGCATGTATACACAGGTCTATCACAGAAGAGTGAAAAAGCAAGATTCAGCCATGGCTCCACGGAAAGCTGCAAAGGCAAAGGTCGAAATCGCAGCATAGGGATCCGACATTGTCTCTGATACTTCACCTCGGACTGGCGGCTCAGTACCCAACTGGTCGTTTTTTTAAGATATTCTTCAATATGAATTGGTGAATTACTCATACTCTGATGACAATGATAACGAAAAAGATGACTTGAACATGAAATACAAGATAGTTTTTCAGTCGAGAATGAACCTAGTTGCAACCAGACCATGATTGCTCCCATACTACGACATGATCCGATGGGCATTGGATCACATAGACCTACCCACCAGAACTATCATAAGTGACCAACGAACCACGGTTAGAATTTTCAGACCAGAGCATATCCAAAACATGTACAAGCTCCCAACAACTTCTGAATACACATATAATGCTAAATTCCTGGAGGAATTCAAAAAGAAGGAGTGCACAGAATATGAAAAAACTATGCCAGGTTTGATAAAGGATTGGGTCTCGTGCTCCACGACATTTAGAGCGAATGACAAGGGCGTGTATTCAATTGCTTTGTTGGAGCCACAATATATGTATGTGGCAATGATGACATGTCAACTATTTGGAAGGGAGCATACTTCGCATTTCTACATTGTGTGGGTACCTCTCATATTTCGGGTAGCAGAAGGTTGCTCATTTAATTGGGCGAAGATACTCTCGGATAGTTTGTTCAACCGGATTACAGAGTACAGGGAGCAGAAAGCAACCGGGGGACCATGCGCATTCTTCATGTCTGCGTATATCATGGATGCGATATGCTCCATGACACCTTTCCCTTTGATGGATTGGGCTTGGAGTCCAACCCAAGAAAAAAATGTGCATGAATATCACGACAAACTATGGGAAAATAAAGCAAATGAATTTATTTATGAGATTTTCAACTGGGTGATGGTGCCCCTACACATCGCCATTTTTGGTCGTTCGCCACCTCGCATCTCGGATAGCATTGCTGCAAATCTGAAGGGTATTGCGGACTGGTACGTAGAAGCATATTTTTCCTATTTCAGAGTGTTCGGAGCTACAGTTCCCCCATTTGCACTACCACTATTTATTCCCGACAAGCTGGCCTGTCGTGAGATTGCCCGACAAATAGTGATTGGCGGAGTGAGTAAAGAGCTCAAAGCATCATCAAAGAAGGTATGGTCATTTTTCCCCATTTGGCTAAATTCTTATCCTTTATTGGATTTTGGACATGCTAAGGCTGAGGCTGCAACTTTAGAAGACATGAGTTTGGTCTCTATTGAGTATAAAAAGCATGATCCTCAGAAAATTGTAAGCGCGCATCTGTCAAATTGTGGGTTGAATAATTTTGAACATGAGTGTTCACCCTCGGATGATATTTTCCGAAGGGCGAGGTCCTATGGGGAAGTGCTAGTTCGAATCAGATCTTTAGCACCCGAAGACATGGCCTCTATTTTAAAGTTTCAGGAGCATAGAAAAATATGTCTTCCCGTTGTGCTAGGAGGTTTGGGTCTTTCCAAGGATAAAGAGAAGGAAGCTGAAAGTTCTGAGGGCCAAACTTCTAACCCCGAAAAACTTCAGGAAGGGGAGCAAGAGAAGAATCCCGAGCAGGAGAAGAATCTCGAAACAGAAAAAGAAACTACTGACCCAGCCAAGGAACATAGTCCAGAGGTGGAAGTAAGAAACACAGACCCGCCAGAAACTCAGAATCCAGAGACTGAGATGAAGACCTCTGATTCCTTGAAGGAACAGGACTCACTCGACACACCAGGAAAGGCGACGAAGAAAATTGGGGAACCCATCACTTTTGTCACCCCTTTGCAGTCAATGCAAGGAAACATAAGAGAAGGATGGATTTTTGGTGAAGAACTAAGGCCCATCAGAGTAGAAGAACTTCCTCCCAATGAGTTCTTCTTCGACAAAAAGAGAAAAACAGTTGTGAAAAGGGAGTTCAACTAGGAGGAAGGATCAACTGCTAAAAAATTCAAAGTGATGATAGATGGAAAAAACAAGAGGAGTGATGAATTCACCACAGAGATAGAAGGAATGCTAGGAGCGTATGCATCGGTGAATCAATTCTCGGTTGCGACGTTGAAAAATCAGCTCAAAAGAAAGAATCGCCTGATCAAGACTCTCGAAGCCTGAGTAGCTTCGGCTGCAGAAAGCGCTAAGAGTCAGGCGAGTGGAGAAATAGAACTGGCCCGATTGGTCAATAAGAAGGAAATAGAAGTCTTAAAAACCAAGTTGGAACAAGTGAATTCAGTGATCTGAGATGGTCGGATACAGTCGAGTCAGCAAAGGGGTATGATCACAGAGCTGCAGGCTCAGTTAGAGATTGTCGAGAGCAGGGTGATCGACATCGAGGGGTTTAAATCTTGAGATATTGATATTCGGAGCAGGATCTCTTCTGCACAACAGAGTCTGCTAGACAAAGTGGGAGTGATTCGAGAAGATTATCTGTTAATGCATTGGATTTCTGAGAATCTGGTTGTCAAAGAAAGAAACGTAGAGGCTGCTCGAGTCGCTTTTCAAGAGGCAGTGATAGATACTAACAACAGATTTTCAGCAGGTTCTCCCAGACTCACCATTGCTGAACAAACTAGGGGTAATATTTTGTTAAAGGATTGGGAACATAATATTACCTTAAGCAAGGAACAGGCCCAAAAAGTAACCAATGCATTAGAAGAAGCCTTCAATGATATAGATGGCGAGCTGTTAGGAATGGAGAGTGGAGGTGACTCAGAGACGTTGAGGCAAATGAATGTAGATCAGATTTCCCTCGACATGAAGGAGAAGAATGAGAGATATTTGGCGGAAATCTCTAAGATGGAAAAGGTAGATATGGCTCGAATTGACGAACATTTGATTCAACCTAGTACACAACTCAGTGCCCTTGACATCATTGATGCACAAATGGGTAATAAACTTCCACAATTAGCCCGAGAGTGTTGTTTTGTCGAGGCCAGCTGTCAAGCGGAACCTTTGCAGCTTGTATCCCAGTTTGTGGACAAATGTATCATGTACACCGAATCCATGCGAAGACAAGCACCTGGCACTTTTTGAAAATAGAGTAGGAGAGGTGAAATGACTTTGCTCCTCCTAGTTGTCAAGCGTAGCCTTCACAGCTTGTATCTCAGTTTGTGAACAAATGTATCATATGCACTGAATCACGCTTAGACAAGCACCTGGCACTTTTTGAAAATAGAGTAGGATAGGTGGAGTGATTTCACTCCTCTCATTTGTAACAACATTTATGAAACCATTGATGTTTCTAAAAGGGAGAAAAATTTGTATAAATAGATCACCAAAAGAAGAACAAAAGGGGGGACCTTTTTGGTAGGTATTGTAAATAGAGTTTTTGCATTCGAGAAGGTAATACAAGCAAATTTGAAGATTCCCGATTCCGTCACGACTTTGTTGCAAGTTTGTTTCGTTATGTTTCTTGTTTAATTTCATTTCACTCTTCATAATTGATGTGTATCACTATAATTTAGTACGACCACTACTATAGTGAAGGGATTTCATCTTTCTGTAATTGTTTCTTGTCTTTCCTTTGCACCAACTATCAGTGGGTGTAAGACCAATTTGCATTTACAGAATTTTATATTTAGTTACACTATGTCAATTATTTCTATGTCAATTTCTTCTTCTGTGTATGTGTGAGTTTTCTATTGACAGGAACCTTACATTATCTACAGCTAAATGTTTTTCTCTCATTCCACATCTTTTACTAAAAATAATATAGTTACGGGAAAGGGCCTTCAGTGTGCATTCCTATTTTGTTCTTCATGCGAAAATTTCTCTTATTTCGACCAAATAGAAACAGTGTTGAAAACTCTCTTTAAATCATTTCTTATTGGTACTGTTCCTCAATGACTGTCCCTGCAGCAACTCAACCCAATATTCAACGCGGACTATCTAATCAAACACATATTGCTTTAAATATTTTTGACACAATCCTCAAAACTGCTAACACCCGAGAGGAACTGGAACGTTCATGGGCAACCATTGAACAAGACATTACTACCCAGGAACAGTTGGAAGCTAGACAACGAGAATGTAGAAATCCTCATTAGTTTCCCATACCGAAGGTTAGTGTAATCCTTTATCAACCTTTATTATACTTTCGGATGCCTTGACACTATAGTTTTAAGACTTAAGTACAGACTTAGGAACAACATCTTTCTAGCGTCGTTGCCAGGGAGCGAAGTTACGAAATCTTTTCCCTGGGAAAATGACAAACTATTTCGTTGATAATGTTACTCTTTGATAGTGAACATAGAGTGCACATCGTTTTAATTCTTGTTTAAATATTTCACTTGGCGACTCCACTGAAACACAAACTGGCGTCTGGTAGAAATCATACCAGACAGAACCTGGGTGGCAAGCTGATTGCGCCTGTTAATAATCCTGAAAAAAATTTAAGAGCGAGAGGCTCGTTTGAGGCAACCACTTCAGTTAATAAACCCAAAAACCCACTTGTAAAGACTAAATTCCCTTCAGAACCTCTTACTTCTTGTAGCCCTCTGTCTAATACCAAAGATCTGGAAACAAACTACTCAGAATTTAGGAGTGAGCCACATCAGACTTTCCCATCTATGAACAGGGAAAAGGTCCTTTGGAAAGATCGTTATCGTTTGACATACCAGCCTTTTTCCAGCAAAACTTCCCAGTTTCGCCTGATTCAAAAGAGTGTGTCACCCCCTCATTTCCTACTCTCAATTCGATGGCAGGCGTTGGAGGAGGAGGTGGAGGACAACCGAATGTCCCTCCTCCCAGATTATTTGCAAAAGTAGCAGTGAGATACGCTCCTCTAGTTTTACCTGTTCCCCTCCATGATTTACCTGACAACTACATCAAAAATCTTCCTAAGTTCACTGGGGAGGGAGATCTAACCATAGCCGAGCATATAAACTTCTTTGACTAGTTCGCAGACATCTGTGGTGTTGAGCACGAGGATTTCTATTCGAGACTACTTGTCCAGACCTTCGAAGGACAGGTCCAAACTTGGTTTCAGAGTCTTCCTGCAGCTTCTATTTGGACATATGACACCTTGGAAGATGCTTTCCTCAGACAATGGGGAGAGAGAAAGGATCACTTATATTACCTTACCAAGTTTGGGTCCCTAAATAAAAAGAACTCAGAAACCGTTATGGAATTTATTCTCAGATTTAACAAACTTTATAATAAAATTCCAGCCGCTGTTAAACCTTTCGAACCCTCAGCCAAAGTAACTTTTGCGGGAGCTTTCGAACCTGATTTTGCATTTCTTTTGAGAGAAAGAAGAGGAGCCACCCTGAATAGAATGCAAGATGATGTTGTCGAAATAGAATCTAATATGATGGCTTCAGGTAAGTTAAAAGTTAAAGTGGAAACATTCAACCGTGAAAATAGACGCTATAGGGAACCAGCGGGTCCTTCTGGGTCAAATAGATACACTGACGATAGAGTAGATGATATGGCCCGAGTAATTAAAGAATTGTCTAACAAAATATCTATGATGGAGTTGGATCAGGCTAAAGTTGATTCTTCTAACAAAAATAACTTCAGGAGAAACCCAAATCCTCAAAATCAATAGAGGCAAATAAAGAATGAAGACCAAAAAATACAAGCTCAACTAAAAAACGAAAATTTTATAGGAGCAAATGACCTCCAAGATTTCAGAGATTCGGAAGATGAAGTCGCATGTTTCGGTGACGAATGTTCGCAGTCATTTTTGACCAGGGAAGACTATGAGAAGTTTTCAAATACCCCTCAACCGTCAAATGAAGAGGAAGAATATGATCATACTGACATCCACGTATCTCAACCAGAAACATAAATGATAGCAGCTAATTTTCAACCCAAATACAATCTGAGATCTAAAAATAAGCCTACCTCAACTGACCAACCTAAGAGAATCCTGCAAAGGGGTCAACCTCATGAACCTCCTTTGGAAGAGACATTGTTACCCAACAATAAAGTCAAGATAGAAAAGACTCAAGAGTCTGAGGTGAAAAAGGATGAAACCCAAACAAAGGAAACATGACCGATAGATAAAGTTACATCTTCGACTAAGATCATGAGTGATAAAGCGATCCAGACAAACAAGTCGGAAAGAAAAATAATGGAAGTCTTAACCAAAGAAATGGACAAGGTAAATGCATCTTTCAATTTTGAAAATGAATTAAATAAAATTAAGATACCGATTCCTTTGGTAGAATTAGCAAAAAACCCCACTTATCGGAAACAAATTGACAAAGTGATGGGTGTTTATGAGCCAGAAAGTCACTCTGAAGTTATCAACCTAGAAGACGATAGACCTAACATCACCTTTGGTCCTCATTTTGAGGGATCCAAGGACAACGTCGCTCCTTTCTATATCACCCTGAATATGCATGATCAATTACTGCATAACTGGATGTTAGACTCCGGGGATTCACATAATGTTATGCCCAAAGTTATAATGGAGAGGTTGGGGCTCCAGATCACTAGACCCTATGGAAACCTATACTCGTTTGGTTCGCGAAAGGTTAAATGTATGGGAATGATAAAAGATCTGGTAGTTACCCTGGCTCAGGTCCCAATCAAGAGTATTCTGATGGATGTGGTTATCGCAGATATTCCCCCCAAATATGGTATGTTGTTATCCATATCATGGGGAGCCAAGTTGGGGGGTTCTCTACAATTGGACATGTCATATGCCATAATCCCAATTTTTGGTGGTCAGTTTACCCGTTTGTACTGAGAAACAAGATTAGCGTATACTGTCAGCGATCCTCAGAACCCAAATAACCTTCCCATTTACGTTGCATACCAAGATCTAGGGAATTGCATATTGTCATTTGATGATGGTTTATATGGGTGTCCAGAAGAAATTGATATGAAGCAGGAAGATCTCATCCCCTTGATAGAAGAGTTGTGCAAAAATGGTATCTGGAAGATGTACTTCGATGGAGCTTCATCTTCTGAAGGGGTTGGTGCTGGCATAATTTTGGTAGCACCTGAAGGTAAGTTTATTGTTACTTTCTCATATCGTTTGTAGTGGGAAATAGATTACACCAATAACGTATGTGAGTATGAAGCCTTAATCTTAGGTTTAGAGGCTACAAAGAAGTTAAACATAAAAAATTTGGAGGTTTATGGTGACGTTTAATTGATAGTAAGACAAATAAACCGACAATACCTAGCCAAACATCCCAGACTAAGAACATATAGAAATTGTGCTTGGGATTTGATGGAGAATTTCTTCTCATCTATAAAAGTCCATTTTATTCCTCGCACAGAGAATTGACATGCTGACGCATTGGCTAAGGTAGCCTCAACCTTTTCTCCTCCCACGAATGTTAAACTGAAATATCATATTGAAATCAGATATAAACCCTCTATACCAGACAATTTCCAACACTGGCAGGTCTTTGAAGATGATGAACAAATTCAGAAATTTCTTATGGAAATAGGTGAGTTCTCTCAAACCCATCCAGACCAAGAAAACCAAAAGAACCTGATGTGGATTATGCAAAAAGAGGAAGATCCTGAAACCTTCCGAGACAAAATAGTGGATCATCGCATGTTGGTCCTTAAAAATAACCAAATCCCGAAAGGCTTAATTCCTTTGGAAAGACTCTTCGATCAGAACGACATACCTGTGAAGTCCACTTTGCAGCCCCAACCAGAAGAAGTGGAGGACTGCGACATAGGAACTGAAAAAGAGTCCAGGATAGTAAAGATATCTAAATTCCTCCCTCCTAAGGTAAAAGACCAGTACAGAGACCTACTCAGACAGTATAAAGATGTTTTCGCCTGGTCCTATGATGAGCTTCGAACATATGATACTTCTATAATTGAGCACAAGATACCTTTGAAGCCCGAAGTTAAACCTTTTAGGCAAAAGCTCAGGCAGTTTAACCCCATTTTGCTGCCCGTTATTGAAAAGGAAGTTAAGAAGCTATTAGACGTGAAAATAATTGTACCTCTAAGGTACTCAGAATGGGTGGCAAATTTGGTCCTTGTCAGAAAAAAGAACGGAGAAATCAGATTGTGTGTGGATTTCCGAAACTTGAACAAATCCTCTCTTAAGGATAATTATCCGCTTCCTAAAATGGACCACGTCCTAGAAAGGGTAGTTCAAGCAAATCGAATGTCTATGATAGATGGGTTTTCTGGGTACAACCAAATCGCCATGAATGAGCAAGACAGAGAAAAAACCTCTTTCACCACACCATGGGGTACATTCATGTATGATAAAATGCCTTTTGGTTTGATGAATGCAGGGGCTACCTTCCAGCGCGCTATGGACATCGCTTTCATTAGAGAAAGAGACAAGTTCGTAGTAATCTACCTTGATGATTTGACATTTTTCTCTAAAACCGATGAAGAACATTTGATCCATTTAAAACAGACTTTCGAAAAATGTCGTAGGTATGGCCTATCTTTGAACCCAAAGAAATCACATTTCGCTATGAAGGAAGGTAAGATTCTGGGGCATATCGTATTTAAAGATGGGATCAGAATTGATCCTAAGAGAATTGAAGCAATACAAACTATCAATATCCCTAGAAATGTTAAAGAAATTCAATCTTTCTTAGGTACAATAAATTTTCTACGAAGGTTTATATCAAATTTTGCTGAGATTGTCAAATTGATCACAGGAATGCTGAAGAAAGATAGTAGAGTAAATTGGACTACCGAGGCTAAAGCGTCGTTCGAGCATATTAAAAACGTCATCAGTGAGGCACCTGTGTTAACAAGCCCAGATTACTTGAAAGATTTCCTCATATTCTCATTCGCTTATGAACATACTATCGTCGCGGTGTTATTGCAAAAAGATGATGAAGGCTTTGAATGCTCGATCGTGTTTTTTAGCAAGAGCCTTAGAGACACCGAAATAAAATATGATATAATAGAAAAACAGGCGTACGCAATGGTAAAAGAACTAAAAGCATTCAGAACTTACATTCTGCATTCAAAAATTATCGCGTACGTGCCAACCAGTGTTGTGAAGGATATATTGGTACAGCCAGATAGTGATGGAAAATGAGGGCACTGGCTCACTAAAATACATGAATTTGATCTGGAAATCAAGCCTACTAAATTGATAAAGGGAAAGGGTCTGGCCAAACTCTTGGTTGATTCAAACCTAAGGGATGTTGACATCAATTGGTTACAAGGAGAAGACGGAGACACACGTTTGAAAGAGCCGGATGACCAGACATATCCAAGCAAGGTTGAAGAAAAATTCATGTCATCAGGCTGGTATAAAGATATAGTTTTCTATTTGTTAAACCTGAAATGTCCAGATGAACTAACACCAGCCAAATACAGAACTTTAAAACTCCATGTTGTAAAATATTGCATCTCCGAAAATCAGCTATACTGGAAGGATCCACTTGGGTTCTTACTGGTCTGTCTAGTTGAGTTGAAAACTCCATGGGTTCTAGAAGAATTTCGTGAAGGAATCTATGGAGGACACCATGCATGGAGAGCCACATCTTACAATATCCTAAGGGCTGGATACTATTGGCCAAAACTATTTTTAGACATTAACACCAAAGTACGTGCCTGTTACTTGTGTCAAATATTCACTGGTAAGCAACAAATCCTTGCACTACCACTCATTCCAGTCAAAACTGAAGCCCCATTTCAACAATGGGGATTAGACTTCATAAGGGAAATTAATCCCCATTCCAGTGCTCAACATAAGTGGATCTTAACAGCCACAGATTATTTTACAAAGTGGGTGGAAGCAATTCCAACCAAAAGGGAAACAGACTCGGTGGTGATCGACTTCTTGGAAGATAACATCTTGTCAAGATTCGGGTGTCCCCGAAAGATTGTTACCGACAACGCCCAGGCCTTCAAGTCCATGGATATGATCAACTTCTGCCAGAAGTACAATATCATTCTCGGCCATTCCACTACTTATTACCCTCAGGGAAATGGGCTGGCCGAATCATCTAACAAGAGCCTAGTAAATATAATAAAAAATGTACTGGATGAAAGCAAGAGGTCCTGGCATGTACATTTGAAGTACGTGTTACGGGCAAACCACATCAGCACTAAAAGGTCTATCGGCATTTCCTCATTTCATATGGTCTATGGGACCGAGGCGGTTCTTCCTATAAATTTAGCGTTGCTAGTGATGAAATTATGGCAGGATCAGAACGAAGAACCCAATCATTTAATCAGGAGAATTAACCGGCTCATTTTGGTTCAACATCTCAGAGTGGAGGTTGATGATAAAATGAAAAAATACCAGGACGATATGAAAGCATTGTTCGATCTCAAGGCAAAGGACAGAGAGTTCCTCCCAGGTGACTTGGTGTTAAGATGGGATACGAGAAGAGAAGAAGTCACTAAGCATGGCAAATTTGACCACCTTTGGTATGGACCATTCAGGGTCTCGGCTTCAGAAGGAAAAAATTCCTTTCTTCTGGAAAATATTGATGGAGAATTTCTCAACTCCCCTATCAACGGGCGGTACTTAAAGCACTACATGACGTGACAGTCGTCGGATAAAAAAATAAATAAAATGAAATAGGAAATTATATGTACATATTTGTACATATTTATGTTTTCGTACAAACATTTACTTTTAATTTTTGGTTTTCGTTCCTAAACTCTCAACACATTTTCAATAAAATTTGTATTGGTTGTTCCAGGATTCCAGTTGCAGACGAAACTAGCTGAAAAAATAATATGCAGGTCGGTGTTGGGAATAGAACGACATAAAACAGGTGATACATAGGAAAATTCATAGTCCACAAAGAAATTGAAAAGAAAAGACAGAGGTGAGTTTTCTCAATATACAGTTCATGAAAGGTTGTTTAAGCAAACTAAGGTAACATTTTTCAAATTTGCAATACAAAAGTTTAGATAAAAGGAATATTTTTGGTTTCTTAATCTTCAAATAAAATAATTTGAATGAATACATTAAACCTAAAAACAGTCAGTCATAATTTTTGTTCCTAAATATATTCAAAAACCAGTCCCGAACTGTTGTGACCCTTTGTATATTAACCCATTGAATTGTTGCCTTGTTTTCTGTCTATATTTGGGCCTAACTTTTAGTGAGTCACTATCTTCCCGAGTCTCTGTTTGAAAACTCTCTTTAAATCATTTCTTATTGGTATTGTTCCTCAATGACTATCCCTGTTGTGGGGTATTCTACCCTACGGACTAACAAGCTAGGGCTCTGAGCTTATACGCAGATCATGACCCTTAAGACTTAACTTTTAACCTTCTACCCAAAATCTCAACCCCTTTTCTCACGCAAACATGGGAAGAATCGACTCACCTTTTTAACGATGATTGAAGTAGATCCTCCATTGAGCCTTTTATTTCCTCGCTGCTACTCCTTCCACAAAGCTTCCTGCAATCAAGGTAAGACTATGCATGCATGCTACTGATCTTCTAGGGGGTTAGAAATAAAACATAAATCAAATAACATAGATGAGATTCATGTACTTGGGACGGGAAAAGCATCTTTTTCATTAATCTCAATGTGAATCACTTACAATGATTTCTGAGATCGGCCACCGTTCCTCGATCCTGATCCTGGGCTCCTCCTCTTCTTTTGTCCTCCAACTGTTGTTGCTTGATTTTCTACTAAAGCTTGAGGCAAGGCTAAAGGGTTGGGACAAAACTAGCTTGGCAATTTGGCAGAGTTTCTTTGCTATGATTTTTTCCTCCTTGAATAGTACCCCTACCCCTCCTTTTATAGGCTAGAAGGAGCTAGGGTTTTAGGCGAACTCTTGGCCATGCATGGCAAAGAGTTCCAGTTAACTGACAAAAATCCTCGTGTCCCGACGAAAACTTTCCTGATTTCTTGCTTTGTTAGGTACCCGCGGGCTGTAGTGGGTTAGACCGCGGATACCCGCGTGCAGTAGAAGGTCAGCAAG
>ML787347.1:717452-746559 GCA_009831015.1 Picea engelmannii | reverse complement strand
GAGTCTTCCTGCAGCTTCTATTCGGACATATGATGCCTTGGAAGATGCTTTCCTCAGAAAATGGGGAGAGTGAAAGGATCACTTATATTACCTTATCGAGTTTGGGTCCCTAAATAAAAAGAACTCAGAAACTGTTATGGAATTTATTCTGATATTTAACAAACTTTGTAATAAAATTCCATCCGCTGTTAAACCTTCCGAACCCTCAGCCAAAGTAACTTTTGTGGGAGATTTCGAACCTGATTTTTCATTTCTTTTGCGAGAAAGAAGAGGAGCCACCCTGAATAGAATGCAAGATGATGTTGTCGAAATAGAATCTAATATGATGGATTCAAGTAAGTTAAAGGCTAAAGTGGAAACATTCAACCATGAAAATAGACGCTATAGGGAACCAGCGGGTCCTTCCGGGTCAAATAGATACACTGACGACATAGTAGATGATATGGCCTGAGTAATTAAAGAACAGTCTAACAAAATCTCTAGGATGAAGTTGGATCAGGCTAAAGCTGATTATTCTAACAAAAAGGACTTTAGGAGAAACCCAAATCCTCAAAATCAACAGAGGCAAATAAAGAATGAAGATCAAAAAATACAAGCTCCACTAAAAAACGAAAATTTTATAGGACCAAATGACCTCCAAGATTTCGGAGATTCGGAAGATGAAGTCGTATGTTTCGGTGATGAATGTTCACAGTAATTTTTGACCAGGGAAGACTATGAGAAGTTTTCAAATACCCCTCAACCGTCAAATGAAGAGGAAGAATATGATCATACTGACATCCACGTATCTCAACCAGAAACAAAAATGATAGCGACTGATTTTCAACCCAAATACAATCTGAGATCTAAAAATAAGCCTACCTCAACTGACCAACCTAAGAGAATCCTGCAAAGTGGTCAACCTCATGAACCTCCTTTGGAAGAGACATTGTTACCCAGCAATAAAGTCAATATAGCAAAGACTCAAGAGTCTGAGGTGAAAAAAGCTGAAACCCAAACAAAGGAAACATGACCGATAGATAAAATTACATCTTCGACTAAGATCATGAGTGATAAAGCGATCCAGACAAACAAGTCGGAAAGAAAAATCCCGGAAGTCTTAACCAAAGAAACGGACAAGGTAAATGCATCTTTCAATTTTGAAAATGAATTAAATAAAATTAAGATACCGATTCCTTTGGTAGAATTAGCAAAAAACCCCACTTATCGAAAACAAATTGACAAAGTGATGGGTGTTTATGAGCCAGAAAGTCACTCTGAAGTTATCAACCTAGAAGACGATAGACCTAACATCACCTTTGCTCCTCATTTTGAGGGATCCAAGGACAACGTCGCTCCTTTCTATATCACCCTGAATATGCATGATCAATTACTGCATAACTTCATGTTAGACTCTGGGGATTCACATAATGTTATGCCCAAAGTTATAATGGAGAGGTTGGGGCTCCAGATCACTAGACCCTATGGAAACCTATGCTCGTTTGGTTTGAGAAAGGTTAAATGTATGGGAATGATAAAAGATCTGGTAGTTACCCTCGCTCAGGTCCGAATCAAGAGTATTCTGATGGATGTGGTTATCGCAGATATTCCCCCAAATATGGTATGTTGTTATCTAGATCATGGGGAGCCAAGTTGGGGGTTCTCTACAATTGGACATGTCATATGCCACAATCCCAATTTTTGGTGGTCAGTTTACTCATTTGTACTGAGAAACAAGATTAGCGTATACTGTCAGCGATCCTCAGAACCCAAATAAATTTCCCATTTACGTTGCATACCAAGATCTAGGGAATTGAATATTGTCATTTGATGATGGTTTAGATGGGTGTCCAGAAGAAATTTATATGAAGCAGGAAGATCTCATACCCTTGATAGAAGAGCTATGAAAAAATGGTATCTGGAAGATGTATTTCGATGGAGCTTCATCTTCTGAAAGGGTTGGTGCTGGCATAATTTTGGTAGCACCTGAAGGTAAGTTTATTGTTCCTTTCTCATATAATTTGCAGTGGGACATAGATTACACCAATAACGTATGTGAGTATGAAGCCTTAATCTTAGGTTTAGAGGCTGCAAAGAAGTTAAACATAAAAAATTTGGAGGTTTACGGTGACGCTGAATTGATATTAAGACAAATAAACCGACAATACCTAGCCAAACATCCCAGACTAAGAACATATAGAAATTGTGCTTGTGATTTGATGGAGAATTTTTTTCTCATCTATAAAAGTCCATTTTATTCCTCGCACATAGAATTTACATGCTGACGCATTGGTTAAGGCAAACTCAACCTTTTCTCCTCCCATGAATGTTAAACTGAAATATCATATTGAAATCAGATATAGACCCTTTATACTAGACAATTTCTGACACTGGCAGGTCTTTGAAGATGACGAACAAATTCAGAAATTTCTTATGGAAATAGGTGAGTTCTCTGAAACCCATCCAGACCAAGAAAACCAAAAGAACTCGATGTGGATTATGCAAGAAGAGAAAGATCCTGAAACCTTCCGAGAAAAAATAGTGGATCATCGCATCTTGGTCCTTAAAAATAACCAAATCCCGAAAGGCTAAATTCCTTTGGAAAGACTCTTCAATCAAAACGACATACCTGTGAAGTCCACTTTGCAGCCCCAACCAGAAGAAGTTGAGGATTGCGACATAGGAACTGAAAAAGAGTCCAAGATAGTAAATATATCTAAATTCCTCCCTCGTAAGGTAAAAGACCAGTATAGAGACCTACTCAGAGAGTATAAAGATGTTTTCGCCTGGTCCTATGATGAGCTTCAAACATATGATACTTCTATAATTGAGCACAAGATACCTTTGAAGCCCGGAGTTAAACCTTTTAGGGAAAATCTCAGGCTGTTTAACCCCATTTTTCTGCCCGTTATTGAAAAGGAAGTTAAGAAGCTCTTAGATGCGAAAATAATTGTACCTCTAAGGTACTCAGACTGGGTGGCAAATTTGGTCCCTTTCAGAAAAAAGAACGGAGAAATTAGATTGTGTGTGGATTTCCGGAACTTGAACAAATCCTCTCTTAAGGATAATTATCCGCTTCCTAAAATGGACCACGTCCTATAAAGGGTAGTTGGAGCAAATCGAATGTCTATGATAGATGGGTTTTCTGGGTACAACCAAATCGCCATGAATGAGCAAGACAGAGAAAAAACCTCTTTCACCACACCATGGGGTACATTCATGTATGATAAAATGCCTTTTGGTTTGATTAATGCAGGGGCTACCTTCCAGCGCGCTATGGGCATTGCTTTCATCGGAGAAAGAGACAAGTTCGTAGTAATCTACCTTGACGATTTGACGATTTTCTCTAAAACTGATGAAGAAAATTTGATCCATTTAAAACAGACTTTTGAAAAATGTCGTAGGTATGGCCTATCTTTGAACCCAAAGAAATCACATTTCGCTATGCAGGAAGGTAAGCTTCTGGGGCATATCATATTTTCAGAATCGATCCTAAGAGAATTGAAGCAATACAAACTATCAGTATCCCTAGAAATGTTAAAGAAATTCAATCTTTCTTAGGTACAATAAATTTTCTACGAAGGTTTATACCAAATTTTGCTGAGATTGTCAAATTGATCACAGGAATGCTGAAGAAATATAGTAGAGTAAATTGGATGACCGAGGCTAAAGCGTCGTTCGAGCATATTAAAAAAGTCGTCAGCGAGGCACCTGTGTTAACAAGCTCAGATTACTTGAAATATTTCCTCATCTTCTCATTCGCTTCTGAACATACTATCGTCGCGGTGTTACTGCAAAAAGATGATGAAGGCTTTGAATGCCCGATCGCGTTTTTTAGCAAGAGCCTTAGAGACGCCGAACTAAAATATGATATAATAGAAAAACAGGCGTACGCAATGGTAAAAGCACTAAAATCATTCAGAACTTACATTCTACATTCAAAAATTATCGTGTACGTGCCAACCAGTGTTGTGAAGGATATATTGGTACAGTCGAATAGTGATGGAAAACGAGGGCGCTGGCTCGCTAAAATACAAGAATTTGATCTGGAAATCAAGCCTACTAAATTGATAAAGGGAAAGGGTCTGGACAAACTCTTGGCTGAGTCAAACCTAAGAGATCTTGACATCAATTGCTTACAAGGAGAAGACAGAGACAAACGTTTGCAAGAGTCGGATGACCAGATATATCCACACAAGGTTGAAGAAAAATTCATGTCATCAGGCTGGTATAAAGATATAGTTTTCTATTTGTTAAACCTGAAATGTCCATATGAACTAACACCAGCCAAATATAGAACTTTAAAACTCCATGCTGTAAAATATTGCATCTCCGAAAATCAACTATACTGGAAGGATCCACTTGGATTCTTACTGGTCTGTCTAGTTGAGTCGGAAACTCGACGGGTTCTAGAAGAATTTCGTGAAGGAATCTGTGGAGGACACCATGAATGGAGAGCCACATCTTACAAGATCCTAAGGGCCGGATACTATTGGCCAAAACTATTTTCGGACATTAACACCAAAGTACGTGCCTGTTACTTGTGTCAAATATTCACTGGTAAGCAACAACTCCCTGCACTACCACTCGTTCCAGTCAAAACTGAAGCCCCATTTCAACAATGGGGATTAGACTTCATAGGGGAAATTAATCCCTATTCCATTGCTCAACATAAGTGGATCTTAACAACCACAGATTATTTTACAAAGTGGGTGGAAGAAATTCCAACCAAAAGGGCAACATACTCGATGGTGATCGACTTCTTGGAAGATAACATCTTGTCAACATTCGGATGTCCCCAAAAGATTGTTACTTAAAATGCCTAGGCCTTCAAGTCCATCGCTATGATCGACTTCTGCCAGAAGTACAATATCATTCTCGGCCATTCCACTGCTTATTACCCTCAGGGAAATGGGCTGGTTGAATCATCTAACAAGAGCCTGGTAAATATAATAAAAAAGGTACTGTATGAAAACAAGAGGTCCTGGCATGTACATTTGAAGTACGTGTTATGGGCAAACCGCATCAGCACTAAAAGGTCTATCGGCATTTCCTCATTTCAGATGGTCTATGGGACCGAGGTGGTTCTTCCTATAAATTTAGCGTTGCCAGTGATGAAATTATGGCAGGATCAGAATGAAGAACCCAATCATTTAACCAGGAGAATTAACGAACTCATTGAGGTTCAACAGCTCAGAGTGGAGGTTGATGAGAAAATGTAGAAATACCAGGACGATATGAAAGCATTGTTCGATCTCAAGGCAAAGGACAGAGAGTTCCTCCCAGGTGACTTGGTGTTAAGATGGGATACGAGAAGAGAAGAAGTCGCTAAGCATGGCAAATTTGACCACCTTTGGTATGGACCATTTAGGGTCTCGGCTCCAGAAGGAAAAAATTCCTTTCTTCTGGAAAATATTGATGGAGAAGTTCTCAGCACCCCTATCAACGGGCGGTACTTAAAGCACTACATGACGTGACAGTCATTGGATAAAAAAAGAAATAAAATGAAATAGGAAATTATATGTATATATTTGTAAATAAATAAATTTTATTATGAGTTTTTGTACATATTTATGTTTTCATTCAAACATTTACTTTTAATTTTTGGTTTTCATTCCTGAACTCTCAACACATTTTCAATAAAATTTGTATTGGTTGTTGCAGGATTCCAGTTGCAGACGAAACTAGCTGAAAAAATAATATCCAGGTCGGTGTTGGGAATAGAACGACATAAAACAGGTGATACATAAGAAAATTCATAGTCCACAAAGAAATTGAAAAGAAAAGACAGAGGTGAGTTTTCTCAATATACAGTTCATGAAAGGTTGTTTAAGCAAACTAAGGTAACATTTTTCAAATTTGCAATACAAAAGKTTAGATAACAGGAATATTTTTGGTTTCATAATCTTCAAATAAAATAATTTGAATGAATACATTAAACCTAAAAAYAGTGAGTCATAATTTTTGTTCCTAAATATATTCGAAAACCAGTCCCGAACTGTTGTGACCCTTTGTATATTAACCCATTGAATTGCTGCCTTGTTTTCTGTCTATATTTGGGCCTAACTTTTAGCAAGTCACTATCTTCCCAAGTCTTTGTGAAGGGGTAAAGTTTTTTCGTTTTTAACTTCAGGGGTTCCGAAGCAGATCCTAATAAGAAAGCGGGTCTTCACAACTACTTGATCTTCTGCTAAGCTAAGGAACGTTTATAGCAATCCTAAATTTCCTAGGTTTTTCAACAGTGTCGGAAGAATCAAAGCTTGATTGGATAGGATGTTCCTTAAAATTTTATTATTTTCCCCTTTTTCCCTAAGAAAGAAAGGTCTTGTGAGGGTCAAAGAAAGGTTGATACCAAGTAATCAAAATAAGTTGACAGACCTCTGATAAAAAATATTACACAGATCTCAACCCTGATATAAACTGATTGCTCCCATCTTCGTGTTTTAAAAGTAAATACTAAGACAGGTGGTGAAAGGAAATTTAGAAATGATTACCCCCACCTAGTCCATTGAGACGATGAAAGGAAATTCATAAATGATTGCCCTTGTCTTAGCGTTTAAACGCATAAATATTTTCCGAGGTGGTGAAAAGAAATTCAGTTGAAAAGGGGTCAGACAACCTCACCGGGGTACTGAATAGGCTTGCTGACAGTGAAGAAATTTCTAAGAGATCTGTAAGGCTGTTACACATAAATATCAATCTACTCTGGTAACCAACACTTTTTGAAAGCCTGATCATTTCCCCAAATTCTGATGGGACTTCCCAATTTAAAATTGTATAATGGCAATCTTTTAATGCAAGATGAGAATCGTAAGATCTGTTGAATATCCTAGGGTCGTTTTGACTGTCTTAAAGCGTCTCCTAAGTTAGTAGTGAGAAAGGGAAAGTTGTGGAAGTGACTTCAGCTGTGTTTGGAAAGAGTATCTGAGTTCGAAAAAATTTCTGGGGTACCAAGCGAAGATTTCCTCCCCCTTTCTATCTTTTTCCTTGAATTTTTCTGTTGATTTTAGCCTATGACTCCATTTACCCAATATTGGCACCTGGTCTACTGTTCTTCCTGCCTCACAGGGAAGCGGGATCCCTAGTTGGAGCCTATGTTGGAGCCACCCTTGTTTTTCACCTCGCACAATTTTCAATTTTTGATACTTGAGATCTAAAGTTGTTTTTCTTTTCCTTCTGAAATCTTGTCACCTGGATAGCAACACTTTTTCACTTTCAAAAAAGATCCATTTTTCACAAGTATGTTTTCTCTTTTGTTTTATTTTGGGATATCGAAAGCCAGATAATTCAATATTTGAATTCATAAGTCCCGAGATGCGAAACTGCGAATTCGTTTTTGTTTTTTCGCGCAAAACATTAACTAAGGTAAAACTTTTAACTCATGAGTATGCATTTTTGGGAATTTGCGCCTCGGCATTCGTCGAACCTAAGCTTTTGTTTTTACAGCCCTGAGAGCCAAGAACGTGATAAATTTTTTGATAACCTTGGTCAAGGACTAAAGGTAAAAAACTAACCATGGTTAAATTTGGTTCTTGGCACATCGCCACTCAACACTTTCTCTCATAAAGTTAAGGTGTCCAAAACCCCGATTCACGAAGTTGCGACATGATTATAGAGAGATTAATTAGTCAACTAATCTAAGATTTCCTTCTCATAATTTGAGCCTTAATTATTGCCACATCGCGATATCGTGACTCTGCATATCATTCTCCCAAAAGTCTGTCTTTGAATTCCCAAGTCACGATATGGCGAATAAATTAATTATATAATTAAGTATGTACCAAGTCACGGTTACTATTAATTAAGCTAAAATCGGCACTCACAGCCTCGCGAGTTGAAGAGTCAAAATGTTAAAAGGAAATTCACGATGCGACGAACAACGAGAAATTGATTTAAGTTGCTAAGATTTGATTTTTTTAAATTTAAACAAGATACGTCCCGCATACCAAGGTTTGCACACTCCACGAGGTAACTACTTTCTCTCCATAACCCGACTGCCTATCAAGCCGCTGAACATTGATGACATTAATGAATAATTAGGGTAAATCCATGAATAAATAAGATCGGATTTATGGAATAAATTTGTTTCCATTTGTGATTTGACAGATTTATTTCAAATATACGAGAGTTTCATTCTATTTTAACATTTCTCATAAGCGCACAGAGCTCACCTTTCTCCGAGCGAACTAATTTCTGCATGTAACACAGGTCTATCACAAAAGAGCGAAAAAGCAAGCTTCAGCCATGGCTCCACGGAAAGCTGCGAAGGAAAAGGTCGAAATCGCAGCGCAGGGTTCCGACACTGTCTCTGATACTTCACCTCGGACTGGCAGCTCAGTGCCCAACTGGTCATTTTTTTCAGATATTATTCAATCTGAATTGGTGAATTACTCAGACTCTGATGAAAATGATAACGAAAAAGATGACTTGAACATGAAATACAAGATAGTCGTTTAGTCGGGAATGCACCTGGTTGCAACCAGACCACGATTTCTCCCATACTATGACATGATCTGATGTGCATTGGATCACATAGACCTACCCACCAGAACTATCATAAGTGACCAACGGACCATGGTCAGAACTTTCAGACCAGAGCATATCCAAAACATGTACAAGCTCCCAACAACTTCTGAATACACATATAATGTTGAATTCCTGGAGGAATTCAAAAAGAAGGAGTGCACAGAATATGAAAAAACTATGCCAGGTTTGATAAAGGATTGGGTCTCGCGCTCCATGACATTTAGAGCGAATGACAAGGGTGTGTATTCAATTTCTTCGTTGGAGCCACAATATATGTATGTGGCAATAATGACATGTCGACTATTCAGAAGGGAGGATACTTCACATTTCTACATTGCGTGGGTACCTCTCATATTTCGGGTAGTAGAAGGTTGCTCATTTAATTGGGTGAAGATACTCTCGGATAGTTTGTTCAACCGGATTACAGAGTACAGGGAGCAGAAAGTAGTCGAGGGACCATCTGTATTCTTCATGTCTACGTATATCATGGACGCGATATGATCCATGACACCTTTCCCTTTGATTTATTGGGCTTGGAGTCCAACCCAAGAAAAAACGGTGCATGAATATCACGACAAACTGTGGGAAAATAAAGAAAATGAATTTATTTATGATATTTTAGACTGGGTGATGGTGCCCCTGCACATCACCATTTTTGGTCGTTCGCCACCTTGCATCTCGGATAACATTGCTGCAAATCTGAAGGGTATCGCGGACTGGTACGTAGAAGCAGAGTTTTCCTATTTCAAAGTGTTCAGAGCTACAGTTCCCCCATTTACACTACCACTATTTATTCCTGACAAGCTAGTTTGTCGCGAGATTTCCCGACAAATAGTGATTGGCGGAGTGAGTAAAGAGCTCAAAGCATCATCAAAGAAGGTATGGTCGTTTTTCCCCATTCGGCTAAATTCTTATTCTTTCTTGGATTTTGGACATGCTAAGGCTGAGGCTGCAACTTTAGAAGACTTGAGTTTGGTCTCTATTGAGTATAAAAATCATGATCCTCAGAAAATTGTAAGTTCCCATCTGTCAAATTGTGGGTTGAAGAAGTTTGAACATGAGTGTTCACCCTCGGATGATATTTTCCGAGGGGCGAGGTCCTATGGGGAAGTGCTAGTTCGAATCAGATATTTAGCACCCGAAGACATGGCCTCTGTTTTAAAGTTTCAGGAGCATAGAAAAATATGCCTTCCCGCTGTGCTAGGAGGTTTGGGTCTTTCCAAGGATAAAGAGAAGGAAGCTGAAAGTTCTGAGGGCCAAACTTCTAAACCCAAAAAACGTCAGGAAGGGGAGCAAGAGAAGAATCCCGAGCAGGAGAAGAATCCCGAAACAAAAAAAGAAACTACTGACCCACCCAAGGAACATAGTCCAGAGGTGGAAGTAAGGAACACAGACCCACCATAAACTCAGAATCCAGAGACTGAGTTGAAGACCTCTGATTCTCTAAAGGAACAGGACTCACTCGACACACCAGGAAAGGTGGCGAAGCAAATTGGGGAACCCATCACTTCTGTCACCCCTTTGCAGTCAACGCAAGGAAACATAGGAGAAGGATGGATTTTCGGTGAAGAACTAAGGCCCATCAGAGCAGAAGAAATTCCTCCCAATGAGTTCTTCTTTGACAAAAAGAGAAAAGCATTTGTGAAAAGGGAGTTCAACCAGGAGGAAGGATCAACTGCTAAAAAATTCAAAGTGATGACAGATGGAAAAAATAAGAGGAGTGATGAATTCGCCACAGAGATAGCAGGAATGCTAGGAGCGTATGCATCGGCGAATCAATTCTCGGTCGCGACGTTGAAAAATCATCTCAAAAGAAAGAATCGCCTGATCAAGACTCTCGAAGCCCGAGTAGCTTCGGCTGTAGAAAACGCTAAGAGTCAGGCGAGTGGAGAAATAGAACTAGCCTGATTGGCTGATAAGAAGGAAATAGAAGTCTTAAAAACCAATTTGGAACAAGTGAATTCAGTGATCCAAGATGGTCGGATACAGTCGGGTCAGCAAAGGTGTATGATCACAAAGCTGCAGGCTCAGTTAGAGATCACCGAGAGAAGGGTGATCGACATCGAGGGGTTTAAATCTCGAGCTATCGATATTCGGAGCAGGATCTCTTCTGCACAATAGAGTCTGCTAGACAAAGTAGGAGCGATTCAAGAAGATTGCCTTTTAATGCATCGGATTTCTGAGAATCTGATTATCAAAGAAAGAAACGCAGAGGCTGCTTGGGTCGCTTTTCAAGAGGCAGTGATAGCTACTAACAATAGATTTTCAGCAGGTTCTCTCGGACTCACCATTGCTGAATAAACTAGGGGTAATATTTTGTTAAAGAATTGGGAACATAATATTACCTTAATCAAGGAACATGCCCAAAAAGTAACCAATGCATTAGAATAAGCCTTCAATTCTATAGATGGTGAGCTGTTAGGAATGGAGAGTGGAGGTGACTCAGAGACGTTGAGGAAAATGAATGTAGATCATATTTCCCTCGACATGAAGGAGAAGAATGAGAGAGATTCGGCGGAAATATCTAAGACAGACAGGGTAGATATGGCTCGAATTGACGAACATTTGATTCAAACTAGAGAACAACTCAGTGCCCTTGACATCATTGATGCACAAATGGGTAATAAACTTCCACAGTTAGCCCGAAAGTGCTATTTTTCCGAGGCCAGCTGTCAAGTGGAACCTTCGCAGCTTGTATCCCAGTTTGTGGACAAATGTATTATGTACACCGAATCCATGTGAAGACAAGCACCTGGCACTTTTTGAAAATATAGTAGGAGAGGTGGAATGACTTCGCTCCTCCTAGCTGTCAAGCGGAGCCTTCACAGCTTGTATCTCAGTTTGTGAACAAATGTATCATATGCATCGAATCACGCAAAGACAAGCACTTGACACTTTTTGAAAATAGAGTAGGAGAGGTGGAGTGATTTCGCTCCTCTCGTTTGTAACAGCATTTATGAAACCATTGATGTTTCTAAAAGGGAGAAAAATTTGTATAAATAGATCACCAAAAGAAGAACAAAAAGGGGGACCTTTTTGGTAGGTATTGTAAATAGAGTTTTTGCATTCGAGAAGTTAATACAAGCAAATTTGAAGATTCCCGATTTTGTCACGACTGTGTTGCAAGTTTGTTTCGTTATGTTTCTTGTTTCATTTCATTTCACTCTTCATAATTGATGTGTATCACTATAATTTAGTACGACCACTACTATAGTGAAGGGATTTCATCTTTCTGTAATTGTTTCTTGTCTTTCCTTTGCACCAACTATCAGTGGATGTAAGACCAATTTGCATTTACAAAATTTTATATTTAGTTACACTATGTCAATTATTTCTATGTCAATTTCTTCTTCTGTGTATGTGTGATTTTTCTATTGACAGGAACCTTATGTTATCTACAGCTAAATGTTTTTCTCTCATTCCACATATTTTACTAAAAATAATATAGTTACGAGAAAGGGCCTTCAGTTTGCATTCCTATTTTGTTCTTCATGCAAAAATTTCTCTTATTTCGACCAAATCGAAACAGTGTTGAAAACTCTCTTTAAATCATTTCTTACTGGTATTGTTCCTCAATGACTGTCCCTGCAGCAAATCAACCCAATATTCAACGCGAACTATCTAATCAAACACATATTGATTTAAATATTTTTGACACAATCCTCAAAACTGCTAACACCCGAGAGGAACTGGAACGTTCATGGGCAACCATTGAACAAGACATTACTACCCAGGAACAGTTGGAAGCTAAACAATGAGAACGTAGAAATCCTCATTAGTTTCCCATACTGAAGGTTAGTGTAATCCTTTATCAACCTTTATTATACTTTCGGATGCCTTGACAATGTACTTTTAAGCCTTAAGTACAGACTCAGGAACAACAACACCTTTAATCCTAGTTCACGTGCCATCCATAACTACAACATTGTTGAATATTTGGCTCAAGCACCATGTGTTATGTCTGCGTTAGAAGTTCTACAGCATTGCCCAAGTCAACGTAGAATGCTCTTGGCTGCTATTGGAGTTGTTGATCTTGAGTCGTCCAACCATATCATTTTTAACCTAGACAGTTATGCATATCGACTCTCCCACCAACTTGCTTTCCAAGTTGATGTTGTTTTTCACAATCAACAAATCCACCGAACTATTCTGGATGAGGGAGCCTCAACTTGTGTCATATCTTTAGCATGTTGGAAAGGTTTTAAATCACCCACACTTAACAAATCCCCAAGATGTTACACACCCTTGATGGGTGAGGTTTTCATCCCCATGGGCTTTTACAGTCCCTACCCATCCAATTGGGTTGCAAAATTGTCACTGTTGATGTTGAGGTGGTCGATGCTCCCCTCGATTATAACTTGTTACTTGGAATAAGTTGGTTTTATGCTATGACTATCGTTGCCTCATCGGTCTTTCGATGTGTACAATTTCCTCATCAGGGAAAAATTGTCACTGTTGATCAGTTGGATTTTTTCACGATTGATGCTTGTGCTCCTGCTACCAATAAAATTCCTCTCTTGGAAGACCACAATATCATGTATGAAAGAATTGGTGTTGGATTATTGAAAGATTCTAGCTTCATGGGTACCTTCCCTACTCCACTTCCACTGACTACACATCATATTTCCACTATCGATATGATTTCGGCCACATCTTATCAATATTTGGAATCATATGACCCTTGGATTACACCTAGTCCATTGGAATTTGATGCACTCGGTGACACCGTGCCACTTAGTCCATCCGAAACATCATACGTTTCTATCCAACCCATATCCCCCTCATCGAATGACCAACATCTATTGGCACCTAACAGTTCCTCGATGCAATCATGGTTAAGTTTCTTATCGTTTGAAATCAATTACATTTCCCCAATTTTTCCCTCGGATAAATCTATCATGGAAATGTCGAGCACTGACGAGCTACCTCGGGATGATAACCATCATCGATCCTCTTTTCTTCCCCCTCGTGAAGAAATTTGGGCAGATATACACTCTATCTCCCCTTCTGTTGTCGATTTTCCATCGTCTCCCATGATTTCAACTTCTGATGATTTGGATCCGATAGTTGACATGGTGATCTCTTCGGTAGGGCTATTGGAGCCTGATCTCTTTACCCCTGTCGCGACCATTGACATGTGTTCCTTCTAGAGTGAATTTCATCCATCTAGTAAAGATCACTTGGAAGCCATGATTGAGTTTTGTCCCTTGACATGGTATCCTTCCAAATCATTATTCTCTTGGAAGCTATGATCAAGAAGAGTTAACGAGCATAGTTTTTCTCTTTGTGGCAAGCTCGTTAAAAAATGAAACAACAATTTGGGGATTGAACCTATAACCCTGAGCATAGTTCTTTTTCTGTGTCAAGCTCATTAAAAAGTGAAACAGTCACCTCTCTTGAACTGTCATTTCATCCACCCTTATCTTCTTTCTCCATCTAGTAGAGAAATTGGTGACAAAATCAAAGTTGGTGAATGAATTGAAGCTTAGAGGGCATGTCTCCAGCTTTGATGATCATTCTGGAGTTAAGCCACTAGATTTCAAGCTGGGGGCATACTGAGATTAGTCATTGTTCTTTCTCGTGCTCGTAAATACATGAGAATTCAGCTAGGTAAACTTTTATCTCTTTTTTGGACCTACATGGATATACAAAAAAGGAACCCCCTGGAGTCATCTTTGAGATCTTTTCAGACTCTCTAAACATGAAAAGATTGTCGAGTGATCTTTCTTGCTTTCCCAATCATTAAAAGGTTTGAAAGGGCATCTTTTGAGTGATAATTTATCTCTTTTTAGGCCTCGCGAGACTAAAATTACGAAAAAGGACAACATTGGAGTCGTCTTTAAGTTGTGTTCAGACTCTCTAAATATGAAAAACCACCGAGTTTACCTTCTTTGGACTCGTTAAACAATCATACATTGAAGGGCCCATATGGTACCGAACCCTTACTTCTTCCAGTTCGTTAAATAAAGGAATAGGGACTTACTGAAGGTGAGTCATATCTAGCATGTGTTACCCTCCTCGAGCTCATTACATTAAAAAGAGGTACTCATCTATCTGGATGGGGGAAAAATTGAAAGAAGCAAGACAAGTAGTTTTTTTTTTTTAGAACACTACTAGTAACTCTTATGGTCGCCCTTGAACATGACACTTTTTTTTTGCATGCATTTTAATCCACTGAACTTATGCACTGAGCCAATCCTCTAAGTTTCTTTTACTCCTTTGGGTCACCTGACAAAAGTCACAACATCCACTACATTATCAAGTTTTGGTCCATGTCATGTTTCTAGTATCGTGCCTCAATGTTCAAGGGAAGTATCTGCCTCGAGAGTCAGCCATCAGAAATACCTTGTTTCAATACCCATGTTAGTCCATGTTCATTTGATATACCAGTTACATATTTGTGTAAGTTTCATGTCATTGGTGGGGGATACATCAAGGCCCTCCTTCGACGAGTCTATTCCTGTCGAATTCAACACATTATCTAGGAGCTAGACTTAGAACCCAGTTAGTACCTTGGGACCTTCATGCCTCAATGGCAGGCCTCCTGGTGTCTAACAATGGGTTTACATCATTGAACCTTGATCAGATGATTCCACATATGTTCGACTTCATCTCATCCATTCACATTCGTTGGAATGTACTAGAGTACCTTGGGAATCATTGACATCAATGGTGATTTCCCTCGTGCTTGTTAACAGTTTACATCATTGAACAGTAATCAAGTGGTTTCTACCATGTTCAACATCAGGAAATCTATTTACATGGTTATATTCATACTACATCAGGATCGGTAAGAAGACCCTGGGTTGAGTCATCACTCTTATATGTACTTTGCCTAGGTTGTGAAGGAGTTCTTTTGAACTATGACACATATACTGTTACATAGATCCACTTTGTATTGGTCATGGCTATGTCTTGTTGTCTTGTAGATCCACTATGTTAGGACCCTATAAATTATAGGACATCAATATTTTGACTGATATATACTTCAGGCATAAAGCAGATTGTTCATGGATCATAGTGAAAATGAAAAGTTGGCAAAAAACTCTCAACACTTCTTCTCGGGATGTCGTAAATAAAAAATCTTCATGCATTATGGATCTTTACAGCACCTATCTATCAGGTTTATTATACTTCTCCTGGTGGTGATTGGGAAAAAGTTCTTCAATTTTTTTTTTTTTTTTTAAATAGATAATTTTGGTGTTTCAAAGATTATTTAAATAAAAAAAGTAATGGCCAAGGTCCAATTTCCAAGTTCTCAACACCGAGAGTAAGCACCTGCATCAACAACACATTTGAGTTACCAAAGAAACAACACACAAGCCAGAGCCCAAACATCAGCGCCAAGCACAAGTGGATAGCCTTGGGCTCACTTCCTTGGAATACATTGTAGCTATTGGCATATATCAATACTCATATATGTTTTCTTCTCATGAATGTAGGATTAATCCCCAAAAATTTAAAAATAAAAACACAGAGTTACTCTGTGCGCCCAGGTGTCGACCGAAGTTCATGTGTCAAGTAATGGCCAGGCGTTAACAACCAATGTGTGTAGGTTCAAATGTTATGCACCATATTGAGTGGAGATCATGTGCCAAAGTGATTGTGCAGCTATCCAAAACATGTATCAGGTCAAAAGGCGCAACCCAGACACCCTCGATTGCTATTCTTTCTCAGGTAAAAACCTATCTCATTATTTTAGTGAGTAGCTGACTTGAGTAACATAACAAAGGTCATGGGTGAGAGGTTCTACACAATATTTCCCTCATGATATCCCTTTTCCATTTGCTTCATGCAACCAAGACGACAGATTGATAGTGGATTTTGATGAGCTTGATGGTGATAATGTTGCAAACGAATATGGGGGTGTGTCTTTTTGCCTACACCTGTTAGATGAAAAGCATCGAATGCGAAACACAAATGAATATTTGAAGATTCCCAGACGATTATTTTTTCACACAACTATTATGAAGTTTTTGTTAGTTGTGTTGTTGTGTAGTTTCATGTTGAGCCATTAAGGGTTATGAGCACGTCTTATTGATTTTGCTACTTTGTTGCCTACGCATGGATATGGAGCTCCGGAGCATCTTCCATCAACATTAACAGGAAATCGATGCTCTTGCACATCAATAATCAAACACCATAGGAGGATCCAACACGGAATAGGTTGGAATGATCGACAAAGATTTAGTGACAAGGGTTTAGACTTTGAATTCCTATACACCCCGAGGAGCGCATTGTTGTTTTCTGATTTTGGGAAAGTTTCCTCTATACATGCAAACCAAACCTAGGTTGACCTCACCTTCCATCTCTTATACGAGATGGTATCTAATGGCATTTTTCCTGATTTTAAAGAGTTACAACACCAGTTTTGAAGCTCTCACCACCGCGTGTGAATTGGAGAAAGCGTTGGAGGCCATTACAGATCTTGTCACCGATGCCAACCTCGATTTCTTGACAATGGGATCTCTGTTGGTCATGGATGCTATCCATGCCTCATATACATAGAAAATGTCAAAAGAGAGATAAATCTGGTGGTTTTCCTATCCATTGTGAAAGCAGGCATATGCTAGAAATATGGGATATGTAAACTTACTTTCGGTGCATGACTTCTACTCAATTTTTCAAGTGTAAATTGAAGTTGAGGAAACAAAAATGACCAGGCATCATAACACATGTCGAAAATTGTTGATAGTATTAACAAAGTTAGGAAACTTTTTGGCTTTTCACTGTGGAGATGGTCACATTGTATAGTCATAGTTTCTTCTTGTTTTCCGGAAATCGGAAGAATGTCAAGCTCCTTCCAGTTTGAAGGTCCTTCGTTGGAGGGTACCCCACTAGCATGATTTATATGAGATTCAAACGGTTCTGACAATGGAGAAATGTGATCTAGGACTTGATGATACAAGAATTCTCTCATTTCTAGATTCTCACAGTGACAAAAAACTTGAATCTTATAGGTTTTCCTATCCCATATCTCAAGTGATTCCTCTACCAATGACAGATTCAACTGAGAAACAACTACATCTTTTTGCTGATAACAATGGAAGGGCACAATTGTTTCCTAGATCCAAAGAAGCACTGTCCAGTTTTCTTAAACAAATGTCAAATATCTACTTATATTGATATAGAAAAAGGATCAATCCGAGGTTATGGTATCAGTAATCAAGATGTGTCAAATATGGTGTTTAAGGATTATTGCTTCGCAACTAGAGAACTATGGTCTATATTGTTTCTTTCTAGATTGGAGAAAATTGTCACCACTATCACAAAATGTTAGGGGAGGTGGTCCATACACAAGAAAATGTTCCTGCTCTTGCAATAGAAGAGATAGCTCTTGTGGCGATATTACTCGGATAAATATTGTTTAGTAAAGTTGGCAGCATCCAGAAAATTCTTTGAAAAACATAGTATTTGGTTAAAAATCCAAAGAAAGATAGTGAGCAGTGCCAAATGATGCCACTTCACTGATAATCGTCCAAGATTTGGGGTAACAATTGAAAGAATTTTTCTCCCAGATTATGTGGTAGAATATCCCTATTTTCTAGGCATCCAAATAATACAAATGGAAAAATATCCCAGTGTTTAGGCATTGGTTGAGACATTTAGCAGTCAGGGAACAAGGGACATTTGGTAACGGTTACTCATTCGATGGAACAAATACAGGTTTTGGATGAGGGATCATGGCAGAGTATCTCTATTTCCCAGACAGAGGAAAAGAAGTCAAAGGGACAAGTGGCCATTAGTTCCATAATTCAAGGGATAGGCATCAACAACCTTCCAGCAAATTCGTGACAACCAAGCAACAGTTTCCAAATTTAATTTTCCTTTAATTTATTGTTTTGTTTATTTTAGGAGACAGTTTACAGGTGTCATTTGGTTTTTGTAATTGTTTTCTATTTTGAAATGAAGTAGAGATCCCAAGCTATCATCATTTGGATCATCAGCCAGAAGACAAGGACAGATCCACTATTGTAGGCTGTTGGTTTCAATTCATAGGAATCTAATGTGGCCATAAGTTTCTATATATTGGATCAAATTTGATGTAAAAAGGGTCAGAACCTATTGAAGGGTTCCTTTTCCAAATATTGTAATGAGCTCATAGAGCCTCCTTTTTTAAAATCTGTAGGGGTACAAGAACATATTGTTTTCAGGATTCATGTGCCATGTCTATTGGTGAAGTGATTCTCTTGTAAATTGTCTCTCTGTTTTCATATGTTTTTTCCTTTCCTTATTATCTTACAGAAGTTTATGAGCATAATTTGTTGAAAGATGCACTCTGTTTCTCGTTGCGGATAATATTAATGTTTTCTTTTGATATTCAGTGGAAGAATTCTTCATTTCTCTATTGCTAAATTGATCTTCTATCTTTTTCTTCTATCTCGCTTCATTTAAATTTACCGAATCCAGTAGTATGTCTACCTTTCCCTATTTCATTTGAGATTGATACTTCTGCAAATTGATCACCTCGGCCTCTTTGACTTCATTGCCCAGTGGTTTTCCCACGTTGTTCCAACCAAGCATTTGAAAACCAAAACCAAATATATCATAACTAGCCTAATACCCTATTCCAAACCATGTTAGATCAGACAGAGAGAGCCCTCTCTGAATCTTGGATGGCTAGATCCAGGACTCCAATTAGTTTGATGTTGCATCTGTGACTGCCTCCGCAGCCTTGGGCAAATTACAGAGCGTTAACACTCTGTTTATTCTTTGTGGCTATGATCAGTTCAGTTCATAGGAGTATAGATCCACATTGTATCTACAGTGGCCATATGATTTTGTCAATATAATTATGGATCAACGATGTATTTTATGGCGGCCATACCTAAAAAGTATCACTCAAGCATAGGTATGCCTGCCTTGGGTTTTCAAACATGTCATAATATTTGTTTGATGATTGTGTGCATCTTTTCTTGGTTTCTCTGCATCCATACCCTTGCTCAAAAAAGTCTACAAAGTACTTCAGTCATCATCATCTTCTAACTTCATAATTTGGGGGGCAATCTATTACACCTCAAAATTACTCACTCCGATAGTGTCGTAAGTGTCGTCATTACAAGTGTTGTAAGTTTCGCATTTTGTTTGTAAGTGTCACATATTGACTATAGGTGTTGCAAGTGTCAAGAAAAGTATGTTGCCATCCCCATAATGACATCATGAAGACACTTAAGACACCTCAAAGGATGGTTTGGAATAAGGAAAATCACTTGGAAATAAGTACAACCCCTTTGCCATTGGAAAAACTACAAAAAAAAATGATTTTTGGATAGGAGCGCTCCCCTACCCACTGTTAGGGAGCGCTGGCACACCCTGAGCCTCTTTGGGGAGTGTTTGAGCACCCTGTGCACCCATTTAGGGGAGAACTACCCTCTTTTGAGAAAATTATGGGTTTGTTGAGGCAAATTAGGGAAGAATCCCTTAATTCCTGAAGGTAGTTGGATTTGAACAGATGGTCAAGGCATGATCTTAGGGGAGATCCTCAACTGAAGGAGAGGAATCCTCAAATCATCCCAAATATATCTCAAGTGGTTGGACTCCTCCAAGGTTATATAAGGAGGCCTTCTCATGGTGAAAGGCACAATGGATATTGGAGATGTGAAACTTATGATCTCATGAGTGAGATGCCATCAAAGAAATCAGTGGAGATTGATTGAGCAAAGGGATTGGACAAGGAGAACTGGAAGAGGCTACTACACCTTCATTCAAAGGATTGTAAGTACTTTTACTTGTTCTCATTAGTATAATCAATGCTTGGACTATTTCTTTCAAAATTTTCTTGTTCCATATGAGTTTGTCTGCAGTAGATGGATCTATGATTGAGCTAATCTCAATAGAGTAGGAAGTCCATTGTATCTTTGCTTGTCTTACAGAATCTATCAGGGAGCTCAAGATCGAAGCTCAGCTAGGAATTTGTAAGGACAAATGTCACTAATAAGGTACATATATTTCTCCCTCTCTTTCTTTCATTATATTGATTAGATCTAAAAGGAAGTCAGTGTCCATGTTAAGCACCTTCTGTCTTGGTCTTAGGATTTTAGAGACCAAGAGGGAATCCACTTGTCTACAGAGGGATTCACCTTCAATAGTACTATCAAATATTTATGCATGATGGTGCATTGTCTTGGCCCATGGCCATGGTTTCATAAGATCTCACAATATTCCATTTTCGGTGTTGCTTAGCCTCCTAGGAAAGCGTGATATGGGGTGGGATGATGGAATGATGAATTCATCAATACTTTCACAACTCCTCCCATGGGTTCTGATGGGGTTACCATTAGATTCTGAGGAGGTCCTAGTCCCCTCATTCTCAGACATTCGTTCGCTATATGACCTTCCATATAACATCCAGTGCACCAAACCTATGGTCGTCCTGGTCTAGGTATCGATAACTCCTGAATATTTTCTATCAGTGTCAATATATTTCCTTGTAGTTGCACCAGATTCACATCTACTGGGGGTCGGGTTGCTCTCAGGCTCCTAGGGTATCCCGTCGTGGATTCAATCTTCATTGATTTTTCCAAGGTGTCTGTTAACATAGCTATCCATTTTTGCATTAGTGGAATCCGAGTCAGAGGCAACAACCCTTGAATGTACCACTCCCTTTGATGTTCTTCATGTATTGGATGTGTCAACCTTCCTATGGAATATTTAAACTTTTGGTTGTACTCCCAGGCTAATTTTCCTTCCCTCTTCTGGATCTCGTGCAATTCAGATAGAGCCTATTGTTCTAACTGAGGTAGTTTGAACTTTTCTATGAACCTCGTCCATACCTGGCCAGGTGTGAATGCTTGACCTTGCGTCCCTGGCACTCCTGGTTCAATGATATTCATGTACCACTTGAGAGCATGACCTGTCAAGGTAGTTTGGAACTCAACCAACTTATTCGCATCTGGAGTTGCTCTAGATCTCCAGATTCCTTCGCATAGAAACTAGTGTTGCTCAATGTCTTCATCTCCCTTACCCCAAAATTATTGGTACTGGGAAATCGAACCTCCCACATGTCTGGCCATTACTGATCTTGTTATTTGTATCAATGTGTACCCTAATAATCCTTCTTGTGATCTAGTGAGGGATCCCAATATCCTCCCTATAGTCACACCTCCTAGTTGTGACTAACTAACTAATTGTATTGGAACAAAATTAGCATGAGAAGGTAGTATCAAAATTACTTCTTGTATAGAAGGAACTTAGGGTATGGATGATTCGAGGTTGGCGCCACTAGCTTCGAGGTAATTTTCTTTGATATGGGGGGTCTCGTTAGCTTCCACTGGGATGATCTCTTCGACCAGATTCCCAATATATCTTGTTATCGGGGTTGAATCTTCTCTTTCTCATCCAATATTCATGTCGGCTTCCTCCTCCCTTACATATTTACTTTATCCTTCTCATCCTACTTCCTGGGTACTTCTTTCTCTCCTCTCTTCTCTCTCATTTAATATTTGATTGGCCAATCATTCCTGTCTTCTCATCTTCTGCAGGTCTTCCATTTTTATTTCCTCTACTTCTCCCGATCTACCTTCTTTCCTCAACTTTTTAGACTGTCTTGCGACTTCCTTGATATTGTCATGCCACCACTTCTCAATTATGGCAGCTCTCTTCAAGGATCGCTCATCCCTTGAGTCCATTTCTTATTTTTTCCCCCCCATTTGTCAAAGAAACCTTCCCCTCTCTCATGCCACAACTCTCACCCCATCTCGCCCTACCCCAAGCGAGGGTGTTTACGATGCCATCTCAATCGGGGACGTAATCAAAATCCCTTCCTCCATCAAGAAAACCTTAATCAACAGGGGTATTTATCTCAACAGTATTTCCCTTGCACCTTTCTTAAAAATTTCCTCTTCCCATGAAAAAGACTGGTGGTTCTCAGCTACAAATTTGATTATGTATCCCTCTACCATGGTGCTAACCCAGAAATCCATAGCTCATGTAACTGGGTAATCTAGCCTCTGTAGTGCTGCTAAATTTTTTATATCCCACACATAGATATTCTTGGCCCATCCCTGGAACTCTAGAGCTTCTTGGAGCCTCTTTCTCCAGTGAAATATTCTTCCAGGAATTTAACCCATAAAATCTCATACTGGTCGCTCGATCTTTCTGAGTAAAAGATTGCTTCACAAGTGTTTTCCACTAATTTTCTCCTTAGTTTCGCTTCTTTCCATATGAAAGAATCATAGTTCCTTTCCCACCATTTATCAATGCTAGATCTATGGATCGGTGACAAAATTCTCCCTATAGGTTCCCTTTTAACACAGGTCCCGACAACAGAACCATTTTGTTGGCACGAATTTGATCAGACTAGGGTCCTTCTCAGGTTACCAACAAAAGGTACCATGTAGTCTAGAGCGCTGGAATTTTCATCTCCTTCGAAGATAATAAGTCTCACCTAAAGAATTGTTGAGACAGATAGATAGGGAAGGGTAGGGAGAAGACTATAGAGGATCCATAGAGCATTCAGAACTCATTATTGTTCTTGCATGAGAGACATTAACAGATCTGAAACATATAAATGAAAGAATTGAACCTACTTACATTGAGAGAAAGAATTTAAATGTTGAACCATCAAATAGAACTCATAATCCATAAGGAAACACTGTAATTCATACGTAAACATACAAATACACAACATATTTTTAAATTTGGACCTGCTTCATATTATCTCTAGGATATTTCTCTCATTACAGACACCGACTTACATAGTAAGGCTCAATACTGACTCTTGGCTGCAGACCCATGCCACATAGCTCTAATTCTTCAACTGATAGGTCCAATTCATTACAGACTTAGGCATGTCTACTTCCGACTTACAAAAATTATCAACAGCTAATCCCAAAATCTGGGTGACTCTAACCAACATGACTCAACTCAACCCAGCCAACCAATTTATAAACTATCAAAAAAACCCTTTTATAATTATGTTCAGGCCTATATATAGCTAGGTTGTGTCTTCCTTCTCATATTTCACACTTTCGTGTTCTGTTGCAACCGTTTGTTGCTTCGTTGGCGTTGCGCTGAATTCCGCAACTTCTTTCCGTTTCTCTTTCTCTTGGCCTCTAATGGAGTTTGCGCAACTCGTGCTTAGTCAAAACTTGCGCGATTCCTTCTAAAAACCGAAGGTCCCAACACTTAGTACCTTTTGAAAAATTACAAATTATTTAATTTCTTCTCCCAATCCTATGATTGCATTTATTGTTTCATTGACTCGTAAGAAGTAAGCTACAATATTCTCATCTTCCTTCATCTTTAGTTGTTCGAACTAACCTATGTAATTTTGAAGCTTTGTTGCTTTGACTTTTGAATCTCCTTCATAAATGTTTTGAAGCTTGTCCCAAATATCTTTAGTGGATTTAAAATGTATAACTTTGGTGTAAACTGATTCACATAGACAATTCAAAATTTCATTTGTGGATTTGGAATTATTTTTCCTCAATTTTATTACTCTTTAATTTGTTAGTGGAACTGTTGATTCTTTGTATCCATCTACAAATTATTGCCAAATTTCAAATCCCTGTGCCTATATATATGTTTTCATCCTTCAGCTCCAAAATGCATACTTATGTCCATCAAACTTTGGTATTCCATTTTTATACATGTTGTTTCTCTCCATGATCTACCTTTCAGTGGTTAAACTGATTTATGAAGGAGTCTTCTTTGATACCAATTGTTGGATTATTGAGAGGGGGGGGTGAATCCACAATAGAGAAATTGAATCATTTTTAACCATATAAAGAAAGTGTTATATCAGTGTAGCATTATCATCGAATAATTGCAGAGTAAATAAACAATGAACAAATGATAGATCATGCACATACATAGTACACTAGTGGTTTTACGTGGAAAACCAAAGAGGGAGAAAACAACATAATTCTTTTTCTTATATGTATTTAAGAATAACATTCATTGGAAGCACCAACTTCCTTTTTTTTCCAACTGTAACTGGAAGGAGGCTCCAACCCCCTAGTTTCTCAGGCTACAACCTGAGGGAAGCTCCAACTCCCCAATTCTATGGAAACAACCAGAAGGAACTACAACCCCCTATGTTCTTCGACTACAACTTGAAGGTGGCTACAACCACTTTTCCTTTCCCCGTCCAACCACCCTGACATAGAAGTAGAATGATGGAACCACTGTCACACTATCACTATGAGATATACTAATGTAAACCTATACCAATCAACCTGTAATCAACCTGTAACAACTTGTACCAATAAATTGTGCCAACATGTACCATAAACAAATGCATCAACCATGCACCAAACTTGTACAAATAACTTGTCACAATAACCTATCCAAACAACCTGTAATCAACCTGTACCATAAACAAGTGCATCAACCATGCACTAACTTGCACCTCAACCTGTACCATCAATGATTGCATCAACCATGCATCAAATATGTACCAACCATACATCAAATACACATAAACTATGACTCATCAAGATGTACCAACATCATCAACTATACACCTCATGTATGTGCCAATGCATCAACTACTTGTCTCAACCATGTACCTCAACCAGAATCCCTCATCAATTTCATCATACAAATCTGATTTGTAACTCCGTAATAGACCTGGTGTATATGATAACATACCTGCAAACCTTCCTTAACTTTAACAACAAGAGAATAACATTTTCATCAAACTTTACTTTAGTCTCATATGACTAATTTTGGATTAGTCAGCAACCCTAACTTGAAATAATCATAACTATGTAACTGTAAAGAATAAAGATCTAAAAATAGTATACAATGTTCTTTAGTGTCGTTTATGCAATTCCTCTAGGTTTTACTACTTGGAACCTCTCAGAAAAGGAGTTGTAGCAAAAATGACATACCTTGTTGAATTCTGGCTTATTCTAGAGAGTGAACTTGTAGCATGTGACCCGCACAAAATATTAGTTCTATGGATATGAAAATGGTGCACTGAATACTAAAGACTATACTCAAATCAATAAATTTGTTATTAGTGAATTTGGATCTCTTATGAAGAAGTTTTGATTTTTTTACATGAAACACCTATTTTAGACTAGTTTTAGGACTAGCCACAAACCTTATTTTCCATGGAGTGTAACTCCAAAAATAGAACGACCCATAGGATGAAAGTTTTATCACATATAATTGGATATGTTTCCTCAATGGACTCCCAATTTTAGAGTCTGAATTATTCTTGAAAAAAGTTATTGTGAAAATGGTGAGATGACCTGTAAATAACATACCTTAGAAAGCATCATCAAAAGAATTTATCCTCCCTTGAATTTCGACCTTACTTACTTCACCTTCCCTCTAAAATTCGTCTTAGATATCCTTTGGTTACTTCATTCACTTGTAGATATTCAATATGCTCAAGTGTGATAAAAATGAGAGAGGCTTGCCTCTTATTTATACTTTCATGTAGCTTCCTCAAGGGGTTACCTTTTAACTATCTTAACCCATTTTCCTTATTTCAGGGTTAACCCACTTCTAAGTTGTTGTCAAATTAGTAATTAATCCATTAAATTTATTATTTAAATAATTTATTTTGTATCCACTTTGAATTATAGTACACTCATCACTTCACTTTATTATTTACCTTCTAAAATATCTTAAACCACTTTCCTTATTTTAGGGCTAACCCACTTCTAACCACTTGTCCACTTAGTAATTTCTTCATTAACTTTATTATTTAAATAATTTATTTTGTATACACTTTGAATTATAGTACACTCATCACTTTACTTTATTATTTAAATAATTTTTTCTTTGAAAACACTTTGACTACTTTGACCTTTTGGGGCTTCTAGATTACTCATGAGGGTTCTCCAACTTCACATGGCCATAACTCTCTGACTGTGAGGATTTGTGTGACATTCCACATACCATCGGAAATGGAATGACATGTACTATCCATCTAGAATAGTCTTACCTACAAATATATCAAAACTCATACAATTTTCCATAAAACAAAATTGGGTCCATTACCCAAACCTTTGTGCTATCGAAATTCGCTACAAAAATTTATTCAAGGGTTGACATCAATGACAACCAACCCAATTAATAAACATCACATGTTGAAAAAAAATATTGTATGCAAACGTTATGACCCCAGGAAGTTAATGTACTAACATACCTAAACAGGGCCACATGACTTTTGGCATTTCATCTCCTAGGGTTAGGTTTTTGGATGTCTAGGGTTTTGGCATTCCTATTTAACATAAAAAGGCCTTCAGAGCCTCATTGTAACGATATTCCGGTGAATGAGTGTAGAAGTCACATATCTTCTCAGAGATAAAGATACCACCATTCTAGTGAGTCTTTCACTCTGTATTTTTACAGTCTTTTTAAAATTATTTCATTAATAGAAATCAAGTATATATGTATTTCTCTGTTTCTACCAATTTTCATGAGTGTTTCATTATAATATCTCTTCTTTCATTTCATTTAAAAAATAATCAGGATCAAATATGCATGATATAAATGTGTTCAAGAAGAAATTAGATAATTCATTTGGGATGAAGGATTTCGGTGCTACAAAGAAAATCCTTGGTATGAAAATAACAAGAGATGGGAAAAATCGCAAACTGATATTGTCTCAGGGTGAGTACATAGAGAAGGTGTTGGAGAGGTTTAGAATGAAGAATAAAAAAACAGTTAGTACACCTCTAGACAACCATTTCAAATTAACTAAGGAAATGTGTCCCAAGACACAAGAGGACATAGAATGCATGTCCAGGGTCCCTTATTCATCAATAGTTGGCAGTTTGATGTATGCGATGGTTTGTACAAGACCAGATATTTCACATGCAATGGGAGTTGTGATAAGGTATATGAACAATTCACGTAAAGAACATTGGTAGGTAGTAAAGTGGATTCTTAGGTATTTGAGAGGTACTGCCACTCATGCATTATTTTTTGGAGGTTCATACTTTGTTCTACATGGATATGTTGATTAAGATATGGCAGGTGATAAAGACAACATAAGGAGCACCACAGGGTATGTTTTTACTTTTGGGTGGAACAACAGTTCGTTGGATTTCAAAACTGCAAAAGGTTGTTGCACTTTCAACAATACAAGCAAAGTATGTTGTTGTTACAAAGGCTAGTAAAGAAATGATTTGGTTACAAAGGTTTATGGAAGAATTGGGAAAGAAGAAAGAGAATAATAGTTTGTACTGTGATATTGAGAGTGTCATTCATATTTCAAATAATTCATTCTTCCATTCAAAGACTAAGAATATACAACTCAGGTACCATTTGATATGATCCGTCTTGGAAGATGGACATTTGAAGTTGGAAAAAATACACACTAGCCAAAATCTTGCAGACATGTTAACATACTGAGGAACCAGGGAGAAACTAAGTTCCTGCTTAGTTTTAGTTGTTATTTAAGAATGAAGGTGAAGATTAGAAATTTTTGAGGTCCAAGAAGGATCATAGTAAAGCAATAATGGATTTGTTGAGATATGTCTCCAAGTGGGAGATTATTGGTTGTGGATTGTCTTCCTGATACAAATTTCTTTGTTTTTCAGTCATATTTATACCCAATGAAGATTTTACACCCTAGAATAATTACACCCCTCCACATGGGGGAGTGCAGGGGGGATTTGTTGGATTACATAGAAAGGGGGTGAATCAGTAATATAGCAATTTAATCCCTTTTAACCATATAATCCAAGTGTTATATCAATGAAGAATTATCAAACAATAAATGCAGAGTAAATAAGAAATGAACAAATGAACAATCATACACATGCATAGTACACCAGTGTTTTACATGGAAACCCAAATCGGGAGAAAACCACAGAATGCTTTTTCTTATATGTCTTGAAGAATTACATTCATTGGAAGCACCAACTTCCTTTGTTTTCCAGCTGCAACTAGAAGGAGGCTCCAACCCCCTAGTTTCTCAGGCTACAACCCGAGGGAAGCTCCAACTCCCCAATTCTATTGCTACAACCAGAAGGAGGCTACAACCCCCTATGTTCTACGATTACAACTGGAAGGTGGCTACAACCACCTGTCCTTGCCCTGTCCTACCACCCTGAAGGAGAAGTAGAATGATGGGAACCACTGTCACACTATCACTGTGAGATATACCGCTGTAAACCTATACCAATAAATTTGAACCATGCATAAACCATGCATAAAATTGCACCTCAACCTGTAATCAACCTGTACCATAAACAAGTGCATCAACCATGCACCAACCTGTAATCAATCTCTACCATAAACAAGTGCATCAACCATGCACCAACCTGTAATCAAACTGTACCATAAACATGTAGATCCAACCATGTACCAAGTATGTACCAATCATGTGTCAACTACTCATCAACTATGAATCATCAATATTTACCAACATCATCAACTATACACCTCATGTATGTGCTAACTCATCGACTACTTGTCTCAACCATGTACTCAACATGTACCACAACCAAAATCCCTCATCAATTTCATCATCCAAATATGATTTTTTTCTATATAATATACCTGGTGTATATGATCACATTCCTTCAAACCTTCCTTAACTTTAAAAACAAGAGACTAGCATTTTCATCAAACTTTTCTTTAGTCTCACATGCCTAGTTTTGGATTAGTCAACAACCCTAACTTGAAGTAATCA
>ML787347.1:695908-717402 GCA_009831015.1 Picea engelmannii | reverse complement strand
CTTAACTTTAAAAACAAGAGACTAGCATTTTCATCAAACTTTTCTTTAGTCTCACATGCCTAGTTTTGGATTAGTCAACAACCCTAACTTGAAGTAATCATAACTTTGAACTTGTAATGTATAAATATCTGAAACTGATACAAGATGTTCTTCAGTGTGTTTAATGCAATTCCTCCAAGTGTCACTACTTGGAACCTCTCAGAAAAGGAGTTATAGCAAAAATGGCATACCTTGTTGAATTCTGGCTTATTCTAGAGAGTGACCTTGTAGAGCATGCCCCATAAAAAATATTTGATAAAATGATATGAAAATGGTACAAAGAATACTAAAGATTGTACCCTAACCAAAACATTTGGTCTCACTAAATTTGGATCTTTTCTGAATAATTTATGACATTTTTACCCGAAACATCTGATTTTGACTAGTTTCAAGACTAGCCACAAACCCTATTTTCCACGGAGTGTAACTCCCAAAATACAATGACCCACAAGATGAATTTGTTTTTACATATACTTGGATATGTTGTCTCACTTGCATAGAAATTTCACAGTATGAATCATTATAGAAAAAAAGTTATAGCGAAAATGGTGAGATGACCTGTAAATAACATACCTTAGAAAGCACCATCAAAAGAATTTATCCTTCCTTGCATTTCGGCCTTCTTTTCTTCACCTTCACTCATAATTCTGGTTTATATATCCTTGGTTACCTAATACACATATAGATATTCAATATGCTCAAGTGTGTTTCAAATGAGAGAGCCTTGCCTCTTATTTATACTCTCCAAGTAGCTTCCTTAAAAACATCTTCTAGGTCACTTGGCCCACTTTCCTTATTTTAGGGTTGGGTCCACTTCTAATTTCTCCATTAAATTTATTATTGAAATAATTTATTTTGTATTCACTTTGAATTATAATACACTGATCACTTCACTTTATTATTTACCTTTTAAAATCTCTTAAACCACTTTGACTGCTTTGACCTTTTGGGGCTTCTAGATGACATATGAGGGTCCTCCAACTTTGTAAGTCCATAACTCTCATACCGTGAGGAGTTATGTGACATTATACATACCACCAAAAATGGAATGAAATGTACTATCCATATAGAATATTATTATCTAAAAATATATCATAACTCATACCGTTACCCATCAAACAAACTTGGGTCCATTACCCACACTGGGTGAACCACGTATATCTGTGTCTCTATTGTATTTTGTATCTTCTGTGTTTTATTTCTGCATTTGGTTTTATTTTATTTCTCCACAATCCCGTTTTTATAACAACACAAGACCAAATAAATCAAATGATCACCAATTAATTTAAAATACACACAGTGATCCTCTTTTCTTTTTGTGAATCCAAGTCCCGCCATATAATTATCAAATGTTTTATACCACTTCCTTGGTGATTGTTTTAAACCATAGAGGGACTTTTTGATCTTGCATACCAACTCCTTCTTTCCCTTCATAGGTAAGCCTTATGGTTTCTTCATATAGATTTATTCTTCCAGATCCCCATGTAGGAATGTTGTATTCACATCCATCTATTCTAATTCAAAATCAAATGCAACAACAAAATATAACAAAAATATTATAGAAGTTAATTTGGAAACATGAGAAAAAATTTCACCAAAATCAATTCCTTGAACCTAGGAATAACCCTTTTCTACTAGCCAAGATTTTTGTTTCTCCACTTTGCCTTCTACATTAAGATTATTTTTAAATACCCATTTGTTTCTAATGGGATTTCTTCTAGTCAGCAACTCCACTAGATCCCAAAACTCATTCTTATCCAAGGATACCATTTCTTTATCCATGGCATTTTCCCATATCTTTCCATCCTTCGAATCCACTCCCTCCTTGAAATTTATAGGATCATCATCAATAATATACAAATCAAAATTTGAATGGAAATTAGATGGATGATACCTTTCCAGTAGCCTTATTTCTCGAACCAATCTCCTCAATAATGGAGTATGAGGATCTTCTTCTTATTATTCTTATTATTGTGTAGAATTTGATTCATCATCCTTTAAATCAAACTCTATTTTTCCTGGTTCTTATTTACTTGGTATGAATTCCGATTTAACAACATCCTTCATTTCTCTAAATACCACATCTTGGCTATACACAACCTTCTTAGTTTCTAGGTTCCAAATCTTATAACCTTTGAGACCATCTTTATACCAGATAAAGATACACTTTTCAACCTTCTTATCTATCTTACTGTTGTTTTCCTTTGGAACATGAACATATGCCTCACAACCAAATACCTTGAGATGTGTGAGAGAAGTTTTCTTATCAGTCCATACCTCTTGTGGATTCTTTTAATCCAATTCTAATGAGGGTTATATGTTGACCAGGTAACATGCAGTACCCACTGCCTCTGCCCAAAATTCTTTCCCTAACCTGACACCACTGAGCATGCACCTTTCATTTTCCATCAATGTCTTGTTCATCCTTTCTGCAACTCCATTTTTCTGAGGTGTATATGGAATATTCTTCTACCTTTATATACCACACTTCTTACATAATACTTCAAATTCATTTCCACAGAATCCTCCTCCATTATCTATCCTCAACACCTTAATTCTTTTGTCTATTTGATTCTCAACAAGAGCCTTAAAATCTTTAAACCTGTCAAAGACTTTAGATTTTTTCCTAAGGAAATATATCTGATTATTCCTCTAGAATTCATCTATAAATTAGATATAGTACACATATTTTCACAATGATGGAATTGACACAGGTCTAAACACATCACTGTGAACTAGCTATAAAATTCCTTCTTCCCTCGTTGCACCAAAGGGGAATCTTACTTGATTCTTCTTCCCATATACACAATGTTCATAGAAATAAAAATCCAAAGAGAATTTAGACATGCCTTCAACCATACATTTATTGTGTAGCAGTCGAAGACCCTTCTCTCTAATATACCCCATTCTTTGATGCCACAACATAGCCTTTTCTCCAGAGACTGTAGGAGTTCTTTATTCTTCAACTCCAAGATTGAGAATATTTGAACTATTACACCCAACACTAATAATGATTCCTTGCATATTATACAGAGTTCCAAACTGAACTCCCTTCAACAACAACATTTCTCCTCAAAGCATCCTGCAGGTTTCCTTTTCAAATATTATTTTTATCCTTGCATCGTCAATTTTTCTTACAAAAATCAAATTTCTGGCCAATACTGGGATGTGCATAACACCAGGTAGTGTTATAATCCTTCCATATATAAGCCTCAACTTGAATTTTCCTCAACCTGTGATTCAGGTTGTCAAGTCATCACCTATGAAAATATTACCTCCATCATACCTTTCATATTCACAGAACCACTCCCTATGGGGAGTCATATGAAAGGATGCACCTGATTCAAACAAACATGCCTCATGATATGCATGTGTTCTTGAATAATCTAAGTATACATTCTCTCCTTCTTCCTTGGAGGTATTTTCTTCTCTAGAAGGATATTCTTCAAATCCCTTCTTTTTCTCAATTTTGGATTTACACTGCTTCTTGTACTGCCCTTATTTTCCACATCTCCAACATAATTTTACAAACTTTCTGGGATATTTATATCTACCCTTGGACATAGATCTCCCAGTTGAGGACTTATATCTATTTATTTCCTAGGAGTGTCCTCTTGCAAATAATGCATCTATTCTCTGTACTTCCATGTTCTTTCGTCTCATATCCTCTGACAATAAGGATGATACCACTTCATCAAGAGTCAAGGAAGTTATATTAATACCTATGGACACAAATAGATTACCCCGTGACTTTAGTAAAGACAAAATTAAACTGATATAGTTCTCTTCATCTGGAATTTTAATCTCAAGAGGTACTAACTGACTTACCACAATATTGAAGGCATTCAAATGCTATGCCATCGAGTCTCCATATCTCATACTTAGGTTATATAACTTATTTCTCAAGAAAAGTTTATTTACTAGGGACTTAGACTAATATAAATTCCCCAACTTATCCCATAAATATTTTTCTATAGCTTCCTTTGACACATTCAGTAATGTTGAATTTGAGAGACTCGGTCCAATTGTTGTCTTCTCCTTCTGATCCAACTTTTTCGAGTCATCTGCTCAAGTTCTTGTAGGTGCAGTACCTAAATCCACCGTGATCCACTGATCTCTGTCCACCAATAGATATTCCATATTGAGCTTCCACAACTCAAAAAATTTCCCATCAATCTTCTTGATCTCCATTTTCTAATTGCTTGCCATTTCTTTTCACCTAAAAAAAATCAATGTCACAGATCCTCCACTATAACAAGGATTATCACAATCCCGAGCCAAACCATTGACCACAAATGTGTCCCCTTGAAGCCAAAAAATCTCTGATACCAAATGTATATTTTAACCTTGTACAATTATTTAATGAAAACATATTTTTAGTAAAAGAACAGAAAAAATACAATGTCAAATACAAACATTACACAAAGACTTTTCCCCTTGAAACCCAAACTGGGAAAACCAACATATTCTATATTCATTCATGGTGATACATTGTTTACAATAAAATATAAGTATAGGATCCAACAACGTCAAAAACCCTAACCCAATGTCCTGGATTAGTCAATAACCTTAATTCCTTAACTGAAAATAGAAAACCATAAAAAAAAGCCATGTTCCAAAAAACCACCCAACAATGGACAAGGAAATTGAGGCAACATGAAAACGAGGAAAAAATGTGATACATTTTCCGAGGAAAAATTGTGACGCTAGAGATAGTTGTGCAAAGAATATAACACATACCCAACATAAGAGTGTGGGACGAATGAAGAGATTGGAATATTGTGCAATGGTAAGAGATTTAGAATGAATAAGAAGATGACTATGGCTGAGAGAGAAGGGTAGCATAGTGAGATCAAGGAAAAATAAATTGGTGCAATATTCCATATCAAAGGGAGTTTGTGCACATAATAAATCATCTGTCAACTCAATATAGTAGAAAAGGATCCCACTTAGATCAGACTCTACATCGAACCCATGACCCCGTGTGTGTCAACATGAACTTAGGTAAGATCAACATTTTTTCCAATTGTAGTTAGAGTGGAAGTAATCAAAGTAGTGGAAGAAGTATGTTGAGTTAGAATCAATTACTATTGTCAGGAAATAATACTGCACATAACACGATGGTGGGGGTAGATTCCACCTTTAGCATGCCTCTCTTCCAAGGGGCCAATTCAAAAGATCTAGAACAATATATGTTTATTTGTGATATGATATGGACTATGAAGAACATCCAGGATGATGATGTAAATATTGCAGAGTTGGTGAGAAACTTCATAGATCGTGAACTATTATGGTATATGAAATATCATAATACTACACTTGCAGGTCAGACGAAAACACTGACAAAGGTTAGACAATATTTGCTGAAAGAATTCCAGAATCCCAAGTCTCAGTCATAGTGCATTACTGAGCTAAAGGAAATTAAGAATATAGTAAATGAATCAGTATGTGACTTTTACCAAAGGTTTAATATATTGAAATATTGGTTAACATTTGAGATTCTGGATGAACAACATAGATAATGGTTTATTATCAGTTTATTTCCCCATATATGTTTCCCTTTGGTGCAAAAAAATATTTCAATGTAGTTAGAAGCCCTGGAAATTGTGATGAAATTGGAAGTGTTCCATATAGGAGATAATAACATTGGGATGTCTCAAGTCTAGTCATAGCTAGCTTCACTAACTATTCAATTACAAGAAATTACGAAAGGAAAATAAAAGCATGAGGGAGTCTAGTGTATCACTGTAAAATAGAAGGAAATCATAAATATGAGTGTCCAACATTCCAACAATACTTGAATACAAGAGCTCCAAATATATTAGGGTTATGGTGTGAAATTTGCAAGAGGGTGGGTCACCACCCTCATAACTGTCCATTAATGCAGAAATACCAAAGATCGACAAGGAAATTGTTTTATAATTTTTGTAAGTCCATTGGACAAGATGAGAAGGATTGTCATGTGTTGGAATTGATGAGAGAGTGCATTGAATATGCTTATAGAATCCAAGAATAAAATTTTGTAGCAAAAGAATGAGCCCTGTAGTTTAATACTCTCAGAGTGTGAGGGTCCTAACCCACACATAGGTAGATCAATATATTCAGATGTAATAAAGGTCAATATTAATAAGGCCTTTCAATAAAATAGAATAAGATAGATGTAAGAAGACCTAATAGAAGCTTCTGCTTCTAGAAGGATCTTCTTTTAGACTCTTCTCATGATAGACATATTTAGTATAAATAAGGGTTGAGGGTATGAAAACTCTAGCTTGGATATTATTGTAACAGAGCGCTGCTTGATTGGAGGTTGCCCCCTCGAAGAGGCCTATGAACATTGCTTTCTGAATCAAAGTGTTATTTATATTGTTGTTCTTATATCATTTTTGTGTTATTGTGGATATTATGCTAGATATATTATTATTATTCTTCCATTTCTAGCATTTTATTTCTGTTCTGCATATTTATTATATCTAGTATCTCGCATAGAGGAGGTTATAATGAAGAAGGCAGAGGAGGATTCAGAGGTCGCAGATGAGGAGGATTTCGTAGAGGAGGAAGATGACCTATCATATGTTATAATTGTAATCACTCTAGAAATTTAGTGTGAAATTTCCTGAATCCATGCATGACATGCATGTACTGTAGAGCATTGGACCATGCGATGGAGGATTTTTCTCAACTAATAGAAAAATGGTAGGCAAAAGGTAACCAAAACTAGCACCATAACCAGAACCAGAACATAGAGATGATAACATCATATGCATGTGATGACCAACCAAATATAACATCATTTAAACATAGAGGAACAAGAACTAGAACATATGTGATGGATCAAGGGAGTATAATTCACTAGTGGGTAAGGAGAGCAGTGGATCCATTACCATTTTTTGACCCAAGGAAAGAGAAAGAGACCTACCAGTAATAAATAAAATAATCGATGGGAGAAGAATGGATAGCATCAACTTCAACTGCACTACCCTTACATAATAAACCACGAGTGTTTGATATGCCTCTAATCTGTGACCCTTCAGAAAGGCATATTGAAATGGTAATTACTTTGAAATATTTCTTAAGAAGTTGTTTAGAAATAATGAAAGATGATTTTTTTTTTAATAGTTTGCACAAAATGATTGACCATTGTGCCTAATAAAAAGAGAAACATGTCACACGTAGACAAACTAACCAGGATCACAGTAAGAAGCAAACAAATAAGGATTTTCAGCTCAATGCGCAAATATGAGCTTACAAAATGAACAACATAATTTTGGATTTTGGTTCAGATGTAAATGTTATCCCAAAATAGACTTGGGAGATGATGGTTCAAATGAAGCTTATTTGGTCACTGATCTAGTTGAGATTATTGAACTAGCATAATATTGTTCCAGTTGGAAGGATGACAAGATTAAGCGTCGATATCGATGGAGTGCGCAATATAGAAAACTTTGAAGTGATCAACATAGTAGATGGTAGTACACCTATCCAACACTATTGGGACTTGATTGGATATTCGATAATCAAAATATCATTGACCTAAAGAAAATGTAGATGGTATTCGAGGTTGAAGAATTAAATTTTTATGCACCATTAGACCCGAATGAAGGAAGGAGATATCTAGAACTGACCAAAAGAAAAGAAATTGATAATTTGTATAATATGATTGCATGGATGGATGATTATGTCAATCCTACAACTGGAGGTGTACTTAGTTGGAGGAGTATCATCTCATGCACATCATACTCAGAAGAGGCTTTGGAGAATTAGCAACAAAGACTACATGAAGTGTCGACTAGGAAGTGTGCTCGAATTACCCATCCATTGATATGGATTGGAACTAAAATAGTTGAACCTTCAAGGTATAATGGTTTAACACATATAGAATTTTTTATCAATGAGTTTGAAATGCAGATTCTAGATCAACAAATACTCTTGGCATTAGATATTGCATTGAAAGTGACTACAACGATATGGTGGGATGCACACAAAGATGGCATAATAGATTGGCAGTAGTGAAAATTTTTATTGCAAGTCATATTTTGGATAGAGAATGAAAGTATCATTCCGAAGTATAGTGTATTAATTTGTCCAAAAAATCATGTTATGAAGTGTAATGCAAAGTGGAGATCGGTAACTCAACAAGAATGGGCTCACTTATTTGTGCATACTCTGGACATTTCTTCGAAGAATTGGTACTTAGAACTAGAAGTGCATAGAGGGATAGGATATTGGGAAGAGTTGACTATAAAATTCAAGGTAACATTTAGTTTTGAAAGTAATAATATGATTATTCAATCATCCTTGTAGGTTCTCAAAACCAATATTTTTGCAACAAAATTATCGATGTATACACCTAGGGTTACTGCAACAATTGAAGAGGTCTTGCATTGCTATAATGTTGCTGAAGAAAACCAGGACGATGAAGATCTATGGAATTTGTAGATACCAAAAAATAAAGGGGCTCATGAAGTAGAAGGACCAGAGCTCGAGTCATCTATATATGCAAAGCCTTTAAGAATGCACAAAGTGAACATTGATATAGAAGAAAAACCTAAGTGAATATAGAAGATTACTAGAGAGATGAGACAATATAGAAGATTTTCAACTTGTTGCATGAATACCAGGATCCATTTCTGATGAAATTATCTGAGATGAAAGTAATTATTGGAGAGTTAGGGGAAATGAAGATTCCACTGAAGCCAGATGTCAAACTCATGCAACAAAGACCATATAGAATGAACTCGAAATATAAGTAGAAGGTAAAAGAAGAGAGAGACAAAATGTTATAGGCTGGAATTATAGAACCTGTTGAAGAATCAAAATGGATCATCCCAATGGTATTCCAAGACAACAAGACATGGGGAATTACGATATGCATAAATATGAGAAAGTTGAATGATGAATGTTTAAACAAAACTTTTCTTATTCCTTTTACATATGAAGTACTAGAGAATGTAGGGGGTCAAGAGGATTACTCTTTTACATATGTATTCTCATGATACTGTCAGATCAATATTATGCAAGAAGAATGATATAATATTACCTTTGCGATAGAATGGGGTTGCTACTAGTACACAATTATTCCATTTGGTTTGAATAATGCACCAATGATATTTTATAGAGTAGTTGTCGCATCTTTCAAAGAGTTCATTCATAAGTTTTTAGAAATGTATTTAGATGTTTGGAAAATATTTATTCTATTAAAATATCATGTTGACCTTCTACGCTTAATATTGGCTAAGTGTAGATAGTACCATATCTCATTGAATTTGAAGAAATTCATTTTTTGTTCGCCTTTTGGAATTATTTTGGGACATGCAGTGTGTAAACATAGCTTGTTAATGGACCCTGCAAAGATAGTTGTGATTGTTGATTTGACACCACCAAATTCAATGTGACAATTGAAATCCACATTAGATCATACATGATACTATATAAATTTCATCAAAGGATATGCACATATCACATCCCCTATGGAGAAATTGGATGGACAAGTTATGGAAGGATTGGTTAATGGTATTCATATGAAAATGTACAGGGACAACCATGGCACATGCTTCCACGCACTAGATTGATCTGTGCAAAACATGTATCATAGAACTTGTATTATAGTGTAGATACAAAAATAAAGAACAAAGGAAGAAAAAGTAAGCAAAATGAAAAAAGCAAGAAAACGGTTCATAGAAGAAGTAGAAAGTTGAAGAGTGAATCAATGTTCGGAGGATTTAAGCTTATCAAGTAAACATGATAAGTAGGAAAACATCATAGAAAATAAAGAAGCAGGTGGCAGGGCTCACATATGGATGAATACAATTGCGTAGAGATGAGATCAAGCAAAGAGAGGTGCTCGTGTAGATAACAATTAAGAGAATTAAAGAGGAAATATGATGGGAAAAAGAATTTATGAGGAAACATCATGTCAAAATGATGGAGATGAATAGTAATAAATGGATAGTGCCATATATATCATAACAGACTGAGAGATCTAGACCCAGATACGTCGCAATATTCGAGGTTAATGCAAGTTTAAGACATGTATTGAATGCAACATACTAGTGGATTAAACGACAAGTTTAGGAATGAATCTAACTTAACAGTTGTCGATGGGTTATAAAATCAAGAGAAGGGTCAATGAGGAAAGGTTACAGTTGATTATAGTTTACATAGAGAGATGACCGAGAAGGATTTGCAGAGTTGTAGGTGTTAGTCGAAGGAAGAATGTCATAGAGAGAGATGAAACCACCCAAGACAACAACGACATCAACCTCAACACCAAGGAAACAACGAAGTCAACCAATAGTAGTACCTATAGTTGAAGAGACCCTGGGACCATCCTCATCAGAGAAATGATTTCCCAGAAATTACATACCACTATGGAAAGATACAACAAAGCCAGTTAGGTTGTCCAAAGATGCTAAGTATCTTCTTATGGAGCTATAAATCCCACATGGAGTGATCATGGAGAAATATATGTTACATTTGGTGCCAAATTTAGAGTATGCATACCAAGATATTACATATGAGAATAAATTCCTAGAGATAGCGTCAAGAAAGTATTTGAATAAATACATCAACGTAGAAACATAGATGATTATGATCGATCCACAAACATGGGTGATAGGGTGGGAGAAAGATGACATCTTGAATTTATTCGACATACCAAATTTTATAAGTAGTGAAAATATCAACACACGTGTGAAGATGTTGTTGAGATGCATGCATGGAGGTTACTTATAGATTGATATGTCAATTTGGCTTGACACAGATCTTATTGTGAAAATTACTGGACTACCATTGCAAGGGGAGGACCCTACATTGTTATTTTAAGATAAGAAGAATGAGAAGGTTTTATCAGAGAGCATGCGAGAGAAGTTTCATATGCACAAAGGATAGCGTGGTTTGGATGTAGCGATCATAGGAAACCCTATTGTGATATTTGCGACACAAGTATTGGATTGTAATATTTTAAGGAAGTGTCGGAAGGACCAAATACCAACGATAGTAATAGCAGAAACCAAGAAGTGCATCGAGGGCGTGCAAATGAGATGGGTGACATTTTTTCTCAACTAGTTCATGATCGATTGTGAAGAGGCAAAATATAAAGGAATTGAGTTTCAGTATGTGTGGTTATTAATTTTAGTTGCATTAGCAGCATAGAGGGAGCTGGACAATGTGAATTTTGTTTTAGCAAAAGATAAGGTATGCTTGGCCACGAGATATCAGAACTTGTGGTATATTGCACATAAGGAACGATAGTTAGATAATAGCATTGTTTTTTATATTTACCAGGAGACCATTGGGTAGTGTATTCAATACATACCAAAAATACAACATATAGTAGAAGCGTATAATTTCGTTGTGTGGTTCAAGGAAAATCACCACCATATCTACATTCAAGAAAATAAGGATCCAAGTAAAGAATGGTTGGATACAAAGTATAGGATAACAGAATAACTAAGACTGATCATCGAAGAATGTGATGTGTTGTTCCTGAGTTTATACTAAGGCTACAAGTATAAGGTCAGGCATCAGGAAATGAGGGAAATTTTTCAATGTTTGTCTTTTTCCAGATAAATAACAAAAGAAAGTTTTTAAAATGAATTAATATTATAACAACTCAAAGGTTGTTTCTCGCACCTGAGTTAAAATAAAAATATAGAATGAAAGGAAACAAAAACATAAAGCTACTAATCAAAGAAAGGCAACAAATGTTGAAGAATCTTACTTTGTAACAGAAGAATAAAGTGATTGGTGTAATCTTCAATGAAGTATAAAGTATAGCATTTAATCAACATTCAGGTCTTGTATTAACTAATAGTGAATACATAGGAAAATTTGTTTGTTATTAGATAACTAAGTATAACATAACCATGGTAGAAGTTGTACTAAATTGTTATTTTCAATCATCAAAGAAAATATATGAAAGTATGTTGGAATATGAAAAGACAAAGAGCACATAATGCAGAATAGACGAGATGTAGAATCTTTGGCCTGCATTTGTATTAATTCTCAGTGAAGAGGGACTTCTCCTTTACAATAGGCAAAAAGTAGTCTTTGTTTATTCCTCAAAATGTATATTTATACTAGATTAAAACGTTTGGAATTCTATCATTCTAAAAGTTTCGGTTACAAATGAAAAGATGAAACGCTTCACTTAGTTTTACTTTGTCTTCCTTCATGCTGTCAGGATGTTTTCCTTTCTTTGTCCTCTAGATCCAAAATAGGATGTAATAAGTAACTATATTACTGGCCTCCAGAAGTCTTCCCTTTCCCATGTTCAATACAACTTACAGACTTTTCTACCAATTGGGATATTAACTTGGGAAGTTCAGTTTGGTCATTTGCTTCGAAAGTGTAGCACTTCCTCTCCAGCTATGGCAATCTTTCCCCTATTTTCCTATCTTCTAAAATGATAGAAAATAACTGTAGGTTTGGTTTTAACAATTTTTCTATTTGGGCAATATCGACTTTATTTATCTGATATCGTTCAACTTGGTCCCTTTCCACATTTCCCTTGATATCTAGCAGATGTTTAACTATGCTAGTCTTTCCCAATGTTCTAGAACTATTCTCCTTATCTAGATCTAGCAATTTTTTATTTATTCAGCCAAATGTTTCTTCACAAGAGTCTCTCACCTCTTTGGCCATTTTTATGTTCTCTGGTAGATTATGCTCCCATGCTTTTAATAGTAAGTTACCTCTGTTTTTTTCTTGAATGGATAATCTAGAAGTGATGACCATTTCCTCTTTCGTCGTTGTTATAATAGCCTCCTGTAAGGTACTTCAAGACACCTTAGCTTCTGTCTCTGTTAAGGTGATTTTTTCTAAGGCTTGATCTATTAACTGAAAATTTTCTTGGATGATTTCTACTTTAGTAAGTAGACTCTGTTGGGATTCTTCTATCTTCTTTCATATCTCTGTGGCTTGAGTTTGAAATACCTTTATGTCTATGACTTGACTTTCAACAGAATTTAATTTAGATTGCAGTTGTTTTATTAACTCCTCCTGTTGACTTACCTGTGCTTGAATTGTCTTAGATGATTGTTGCATTTTCTCAAGATTAGATTTGAGATTTTCGATTTCTTATTGTTCGACTACTCTGGTTTGTTCAAAATCTTTGTATGCCTCATTTTTGGCATTTGTTTCTACAACTACTATCTAAGTCTGTAACTTGCTAATCAACAGGTCGCTTTGTTTCAACCATTCCTTCAAGGTTCCAACTGAATATTGGTTGGTCGTTTAAAAATCCCCCAATGTTCCTGCTATCTCATCGAGGAATTATTCTTCTTCCAAAGCTCCTCCATCAGTTAATATTCTATACTTCTTAGCCACTGCACCCTCTTTTTGATATGTTTCTCTCTTCACCACGACCTTCCTTTTCTTTATAAAAAAGAAATAGGTAGGAGGCAACTCTTATATATAGATAGGTGTCAAATCCTCTTTAGATATTATCTATGCATTCCCATTGGTAGATTGTAAGGGTGTGACGGATGGAAGGGGACTGCTGATTTCTTTAGATGCTTGGTTTAGGATAGCACCTATGTCTGGTTCATTTGGTCCAGATAAGGTTTGTTTCCTACCCCCTTTGAGGAGGTCTCTGTTCGATCCTTGACCTATTTAACTGGTGTATCTGTCTCTGGGAGATTTTTCTCTTGGCTTGGGATCTCAGTTTCCTGTTTCGAGGTATCAATGTCCTCTGTGTTCTACTGATTTTCTTGTTTGCTAGGATTTGTATCTACTGAACCTTGGGATCCTATTTGCTATGCACCTAGAGGTTTTGAGGTTTTTCCCTGCAAAAATTTGGGGAGGCCACTTTTCTAGTGTTCCTAGAATTTGTAGAAACCATTCATATCTTGGGTAGCAGAGCTCGAACTGGACTTAAGACTTCTGAATAGGATCTCGCTCCTTGGAACATTTCTTCATGGGGGGGAACTTTGTGCTCATATCGTTTTAGACCACAACTTGACATATGGTTACCCACAATCCTATGAGGATCGTGGTTCTTAAATTCAATGTCTACTAGTTTCATTTCCTCTAAGGCCCTGGCCTCTTCATTGGCATTAACAAAATCTAATAAAGAATATGTACCGATGTGTATGGGAAAAGACAACCATACTTTTTTCTGAACTCCTTTGAATTCTTTTCTTATCCTGCTGAGCATAGTTTGCCTAGAAATTTCTTGACATACTATATTGTCTGGTAAAAATAGCGGTAGGGCATAAGGGGGAACAGAGCAGCCAAAAACCCTAATAGATGAGAACTCTTCTTCTAGGTACTAGTATTCCACACTGTTTAAGTTTGTCATGACTTTATCTGAAATCCTGGGAGGTGGATGGTTGTAGATAATGACATGCATTGGTACCATTACACAATTGAAAATCTCATAGATGAAGTCATTAGCCTTATCTCCCCAGAGTTTGGAGTGGTAAACGTGAATAGGCTTTGCGTTATTTGGAGTCTAGCTCTAGCTCATTAATGAAAAAGGTGTCATGAAGAAAACAACATCCATAATGTACACATACATGAAAAACAAATTTGCTTTCTCGCTCGCCTTTTGTGCTTAATATTATGTAACTTGGCTTGCCAGACCGTCTGACAAAAATTTATCCTAGTCGAAAGAGTAACCCTCTGCTACTGTGCGGATAAGAGGTACCCATGAGAGAAACAAATGCGTAGTATTATGTCTCCCATAAAGCCTACATACCATCATCGATACATACATAAATTGTGGTTGTAAAGAAGGGATTGCGTATATACCATGAGTGTTGACTCTGAACTTTTCAGGGCGTGAGCACCAATCCTTTATCAGGTCGGATAAGATTTTTCCAAATTGCTCGCATTCTTTCTTTTTGAAACCCTCCAAGAATTCAACATCGCAAGTAAAATTGGATGTGGGGGACAATTTGTACATCGCCTGCAGATGCTCTGGAATAAATGTCCCAATAGACACCTTATGCACATTAAATATTGTCCTAGTCGGGACATCTACATGGTCCAGCGCCCATTTAACCATATCACAATAGGGAAAACGTCACGGCCTTGTTGCTATATTTTGCATCTCCAACTGAGAAACCACTTTGTATTTGATATACAAATCATCTTTCTCATTGTCACTCGATTCATCTGGGAAGTTTATCATCTTGTATTGCAAGATGTTGAAAACCTGTGTCCATGTTTTGACTGTGGCGATGTTTCTAGGAGAGGTATCAGAAATAATAGCCAAACTCTGACCTGAACTTTCACTAGCTGTTTTGGGCATTTTCCGTGGATCCATGATATAAAATATCGAGATATATTTCTTGTTACAAAGGATGAAAATAAAAACAATGGTTAACTTGCTAAAATGGATCTTTGAAACTAGAATGAAATTCAAATAATGATGAAAATTCTTTCATTTAGAATACTCGAGTCTGTGTGGGTCCTTGTTGACACAGTGTTTAATTCAAAAGATTTGGAAATAAAGCAGTATCTTACTTTCAATCATATTCCTAATTCGCTTATAAATGCCATAAATGTTTGATATTTTGTGACTTGGGATGATCGTAGAAAAATTTAAATCGTTACCCGTAAGCTCCACAAGTTTAAAGTTGCTTAAGATATTAATTAATCCATATTAATCATTTAATTAATCACAATTAGTTCTTAATCCTTTTTCGGCATTTGCAATCTTGGACGATTTTATTCTTAGTCTTGGGCGATGAACCCCAAATTCGCGATATTACGATTTGGTTAATTGACTTTGATCAGAATTAAGTTCTTAACTAATCACGATAAGTTAATAAATCTCACAACCTCAGGTATCGGGATTACAAAGGTATCATTCTAATGTAAAACCGTTGAGTCGCGAAGTCACGATAGTTAACTAACATTAATTATCATTAGTCTTGTAATTAACCAGGTTTATCTTAAGTCTCTTTCGCAACTTGTACATCAGACATTCAAAGGTCGCTCAAGAAATGACTCCCGAATCACGAAAGCGTGATGCATTAAAATAGTGACAATCACTACTTAATGTTTTGATGATCATGATTAAACTTAACCCAATTTCATTATTTCTCAAGTCGGGACACTGGGAGCTTTTATACCTATAACCTTTAGATCTTCAAAATCCATAAATCTGAGATTTGGGGTTTAGGGCTATTGTTTTTTTTATTTCAAAGAAAGGGCGTCTTCAACCTTTTGGTAACTGGAGTATTTGAAAAAACATATGTGTTCCAACATAGGATCCATCTAGGGATCTTCTCTCCCTGTGGGATGAGAAGAACAGTAGACCATGTTCCTTTATTGGGTGAATGGAGTCATTACTTTACTTTTTTGAAATGTTTTCAGAAAGAGGGTACAGAGAGCATATGAGGTCTCATATTTACCTCTAAAATCTTTCAAAACTTAATCATTTACTAGTCTCAATTTTAGGTCCTTCGATGACTCCCTCTTCCTTAAAACTGACTTCGAATCTACTTAAGATAATCAAAACAACCTTAGTATTTCTAATAGGTTATGTTGATATTTCTTGCATCAAGTCAAAGTAATTTCAGTGTTTTTTAATCAGGGAGTCCTACGTGAACTTGGGATGTAGATCTAGTCCAAAAGAAAACTGGTTAGCAGAGTACAATATAATTCATGTATAACAGCCTTATGGATATCTTAGACATTGTTTCACTGCCAGTGAGCCTATTCAGTACCTCGGTGAAGTTTTCTGATTCCCTTATTGAATTTCCTTTCACCACTTCATTTTGTAACTTTGCATTTAAATGCTGAGATGAGGGAAATCATTTAATGAATTTCCTTTAATCATCTATTTTTTGGACTAGATGGGGGAAATCATTCAATGAATTTCCTTTCACCATATATCTTATATTTTCTTTTTAGATCATGAAGTGGGGGCAATCAATTGGTATAAAGCATGCTAGGGGTGATATCTGTTAATAATTTTGGCAAGAGAGGTCTTTTAACTCACTTTGATTACTCTAGACAAGTCTTCTTTTGACCTTTCAAAACATCTTAGTCTACAGGAAAAATTATGGGGGACTTTTTATTTCCAGGGGCCTTCTTCTGAGCATGATTAATCATTTAAAAACCCATTAAAACAACTAAGAGAGTTAGGATTAGCGTCTACATACTTTTGTTCATTAGGAACCTAAGGATCCATGAGGACTTTCCCTTTTTCTAAATATTTGTTTGTCATCTTTTAGAGGTAAAGTGTGACCCATCCTTCCTCTGTGGAGGCCATGGGGAGGCATCTTGAGTCAAGGAGAAAAATACTAAAGATTTGAACAGAGTGAAAGAGGAGGTTTTGGTTTTCATAAACGTGGTTGTTATAATGCAAACCCGGCTTTTGAAAAAAAAAAATCTTCTAAGTTCATTTTATTTCTTTTGTTTCCGTTTACTTTGATTTTATCGAGATGATTGCTTTTATGATTTAATTTGAAAATTGTTCTTTTGACAATACATCTAGCGAGTATCTTCATACATATAAGGTCGTTGTTGCACCAGGTGATATTCTTTGGAAATCCAAATAATTCAAAGATTCATACCTTTGATTCGTCATTTCGCTCTAATATCACTAAATTATTTATTTATCACCTGTTTCAGGATAACCAATATTTTTGATATACAACCACTTGTTTGTCTCTTTCATAATGTTTGAGCTATTGACAACAATCCTGCATAAAAACAACATGAAGAGTGTTAGGGTTTTATGAGTTACAGTGTTCAAAGTGTAAATTATTTTACATTTACTCTTCTATGAAATCACTAACCTATTTTATTTGTAGCAGGAGTAAGACTTACCTAAAAATTGTAAAAAATAGAAAACATAAACCGATATATACAATGGGATTTTGGAAATCATTTATCGCATATAGTGTTTAAGATAATGCTTGTTGATAGGGGCGTTGAGGATTTTACTATCCAAATTTTCCAGCAGAAATGAGTTCCTCCCTTTGGAGGATGCAACTTTGAATGGTCCATACCAGATATGATCGAATTTTCCATGTTTGGTTGAGTCTTCTCTCCTAGCGTCCCATTTCAAAACTAGGTCACCAGGGAGAAATTCCCTATCTTTAGCCTTATGATCAAACAGGTCTTACATGTTGTATTGATACTTCTAAAGTTTTTCATCCACTTCATCCCTGTTTTGCTGAACTTCAATCAGCTGATTTATTCTTCTTGTGACATGATTTGGTTCTTATTTTTCATCTTTCCAAAGTTTCATTACAGGTAGGCCAAATTAATGGGTAATACCACATCGGTGCCATATACCATTTGAAATGGAGAAGTATCGATTGATTTCTTGGTTCCTATCCGATTTTCCCACAAAGAATATTTCAAATGCACATGTGAGGCTTTCTTATTTTCATTCAAAACCTTTTTTGTTATGTTGATTAAGATTTTGTTTGATGACTCAGCCAACCCATTTCCTTTAGGATAGTACATTTTAGAATGACCCATCACAATAATGTATTTTTGGAAAAATCTAACCATTTCCATAGATTTGAATGCATGGTCATTATCTATAACTATCTTCCGGGGACAACTGAATCTAGATAATATATTTTCCTCCGAGAAATTTATTACCACTGAATCTGTCGCTTTCCTGGTCGATATAGCTTCTACCCATTTGGTGAAATAGTCCAAAGCGGTCAGGATCCATCTATGTTTTGCGTTGGAGTGTGGATTGATTTCTCCTATAAAATGTAACCCCCATTGTTGGAAAGGGTATTCTATTTTAACCGAGACCAAAGGTAATGCCGAGAGTTTCTTCTTACCTAAAAATAATTGGAAGGAGTTACAGGCTTTGACTTTGGCATTCCCATCTGTGAATAACTTAGTCCAATAATGTCCTTCTATCAAGATTTTATAGGTCGTTTCTCTCCATTCATGATGTCCTCAGCAAAATCCTTCGTGAAATTCATTTATAATCCTTTCTGTTTTAGATTCTACTAAACAAACTAGTAGAAAACCTAGAGGGTCTTTCCAATACAACTAGCTTTCTAAGATTCAATAATGTACTGCATGAAATTTCAATGTCCTAGTTTTAGACGGAGACATATCGTTTGGGAATTTCAGAGTCATAAGATAAGATACTATATCTTTATACCAACCCAAAGATGGAAACTTCTCTTCGATTCTAGTTGTGTCTATATGGTCATCGAATTCGTCTATGTCTAAATATCATTCATTCTCTTGTAGGTTATTTATTCCAAGAACTATGAAATTTGATTCGGATAGTAGCTTAGAAAAACCTTGTCCCTTTACGAGCTTTGTCAGTTTTACCTCTAGATTGAATTCTTGAATTTTAGCAAGACACCAACCCCTCTTCTCGCCACTATCAGGCTGAACCAATATATCCTTGACGGAACTGGTGGGTACATATGCAATGATCTTGGAATGCAATACGTAAGTTCTGAAATATTTTAGTGATTTCACCATGGAATATGCCTTCTTTTCCATTATGTCGTACTTCAATTTTGCATCTCTAAGTCTCTTACTAAAAAAATCTATTTGTTTCTCAAAACCCTTTTTGTTCTTCTAGAGGAGTACCGCAACAATTGTATGTTCGGATGCAAACGAAAAAAAATAAAATTCCTTTAGATAATCAGGGCTTGCCAGTACATGTGCTTCACCTATAACTTTCTTGATGTGTGTAAATGATTCTTTTTCCTCGGTCGTCTATTTAACTTCATTATTCTTCTTGAGCATATTTGTAATCAATTTCACATTTTCTGCAAAGTTTGGGATAAATCTCCTCAAAAAAATTATTTTCCCTAAAAATGACTGGATTTCTTTTACATTTATAGGAAAATTTATAGTGTCAATAGCTTCGACCCTTTTAGGATCGATTTTAATTCTGTCCTGAGATACAATATGGCCCAAGAGTTTACCTTCTTAAATTGCAAAGTGATATTTCTTAGGATTTAGAGACAAACCAAATTTGTGGCATTTCTCGAACGTTTGCTTGAGGTGGATTTGATGTTCTTCATCAAATTTGGGAAAAATGGTTAGATCATCGAGATAAATAACGAAGAATTTATCTCTTTCACCAATGAAGGTGGCATCCATAGCTCACTGGAAAGTAGCACCTACATTCATCAAACCAAAAGGCATTTTGTCATACATAAATGTACCCCATGGGGTGGTGAATGTTGTCTTTTCTTTATCATCGTTGTTAAAAAAAATATGATTGTAACTGGAAAAACTGTCGATCATTGACATTCTATTTTCTCCAACCATTTTTTCTAGAACATGGTCCATTTTGGGTATCGGATATTTGTCTTTGAGAGATGATTTATTTAAATTTCTAAAATCCACACACAGTCTGATTTCTCTGCTCTTCTTCCTAACCGAGACTAGATTAGCTACCCACTCAGAGTACCTGAGTGGTACAATTATTTTAGCATCCAAGAGATTTTTTACTTCTTTTTCGACCACGGGCAATAATATGGAATTGATTTGCTTGAGCTTCTACCTGACAAGTTTGAGACCTGGCTTTAAAGGAATTTTATGTTCAATCACTGTAGTGTCATAAGTTCTCAGCTCGTCATAAGACCAAGAAAAAAAGTCTTTATGTTGCTTGAGTAAATCCGCATACTTGTTGGTCACTATAATTGCTTAATTAATTTCAAACAACCAAGTGAAACATAAATTATCAACCCAGGGAAGTCTTTTGTTTCAAAGATAGCTGCGCACTATATATGCTCAATTCCAAAATCACTAGTGTTGTAGTAAAGAAATCATTCTATCTAAACTTGCTGAAGTGAACTGAAGCTCTGAATTGTATCACAGGAAAGAAATCTCCCTATTGAAATTCTTTATAGTTCAAATTAAGAATCCTGGATTACATTTAAAATAACATTGCAATGGGTAACAACTATCTTGTAATCAGAGAACAGGACCCTTACTCTCAAACAGAGACTCAGTACTAACACTCTTTCATGAAAGCAACAATGCAGAAAACAATAAGCTCTTATCTAACAGAGAACAAAGCACTTAGTTCCTTTCTGTCTAAGCAGGAGCCTTGGGCCTTACTTCTGTTTAGCACACTTGTGAGATTGAAGTCTACATAGAACAAGACAGTCTGATTCCTTTCTTTCTAAGCAGGGATCTCTAACCCAGTTCTGATTAACACAGGAAAAGTAGACAGCGAGTAGGATGTTTTGGTTCTTTCCTTTCTGAGCAGGAACCCTTAATCCAATCCCTGGCTAACACAATTGCAGAGGTAAAAGGAAATCTACAGAGGACAAGGTGTTGCAGTCCCTTCCTGGCTGAGCAGGGACTCTTAACCAAATCTCTGGCTAGCACACTTGCAGGGATAAAAGAAATTCTACAGAAGACAAGGTGTTGCAGTCCCTTCCTGGCTGAGCAGGGACTTTTAACCAAATCTCTGGCTAACACAACTGCAGGGAAAAGAGATCTACTGAAGTCAAGATGGTTAGATTCCTTCCTGTCTGAGCAGGAACCTT
>ML787347.1:644136-660913 GCA_009831015.1 Picea engelmannii | reverse complement strand
GTTTTTCTGAAGAGTGAAAACAGTAAGCATTCAAGAGAAAGTTTAAGACCTATCAAATGTTGGAAGAACAAAACTCTTATTCAAGAGATGAATTCATTGTCTTCTTTCATTCATTCATTAACATCAAATCAAATCAAAATACTAAAATCATAAAATAACTCAAAAGAATTCAAAACTATCTTAATGCTTGAAGTCTAACTGCACATTGATTTCTCATTCAAGAATCCATTCAAAATGATGAGTAAGTCTTGAAAACATTAAGCATGTAACTGAACTATGAAATTCATTTACCTATAGCAAGATAAAACTCATCTACAACAAACAAGATCTAAAACATGTACTTGAAAAATAACAAAAAGGAAAGAGTGTACTAGTTGGCAATGGGGGCCCTCCACTGCTTCCCTGGTACACTTTGGTTAACTCAGCTACGAAAAGACTCCAATAGCATTCAAATCACCATAAGCATTCAAATGAACAAAAACACAGATCTGATCTTCAAGAGTGCAAATTCTCAAGTTTCTTCATTCATCCAAAGGTTGTCTTACTAGCTTAAACTTAAGAGTATTTATACAAGAGTTTAAAAACCATAAATGCTAAAATGTCTCCTAAATATCATAAGTAGATCCACAATATCCTAGGAGGGTCGAATGCCTCCTCTATATCCTAAAAACATGGTCAAAATCCCACGAAATCAAAAACTGTCCAAGATTTAATGCTGAAACAGGGCAATTTCTGCTGAAGTGGCCCTGTTTGACCAGCGTTGACCGGGCATCTAGCAATCTCAGATTTCGAATCTGATAGCTTATTCACCATCCTTGTACATATGGGAACACGACCCAAGTGTTGGATTTCACCCAGGTGTCCTGCAAGTATACAAACGACGGAGCTTTTACGGGATTTGATCAAATCCTATAATTTCTGCTAAATTTCCAATTTTTAATGCAAAAATTTAGAAAATTCAATTCTGAAGTTAAAGGATGACAAATAAACCTTGAATAGGCTGTTTTATGGGAAATGTGAATAAAATGAAGGAAAAATGGACAAATAAAGAGGCAAAAGTATGGTTTGTAGAAGCACAAAAATGGACTCAACACCCTCCAAGCACAGTTTTCCTGGTGATTTATTGACATACTAGCTTGTCTGGTAAAAATAGTGGTAGGGCATAAGGGGGAACAGAGTCGCCAAAATCCCTAATATATGAGAACTTTTCTTCCAGGTACCAGTCTGCCAGGCTATTTAAGTTTTTCACAAATTTATCTGATATCTTGGGAGGTGGATGGTCGTAGATAACGACACGCATTGATACCATTACACAGTTGAATATCTCACAGACGAAGTCCTTAGCCTTATATTCCCAGAGTTTGGAGTGGTAAACGTGAATAGGCTCTACGTTATTTGGAGTCCGTCTCCAACTCTTTAATGGAAAAATTGTCATGAAGAAAATGACATCCATAATTCACACAGACATGAAAAATGAAGCCGATTTCCCACTCACCTTTTGTGCTTGATATTTCGTAACTTGGCTTGCTAGACTGTCTGAAAACAATTTATCCCAGTCAAAAGAGTACCCCTCTGCTATTGTGTGGATAAGCGGTACCCATGGGAGAAAAAATACACATCATTCTCTCTCCCATAAATCCTGCATACCATCATTTCTACATACATAAATTGTGGCTGTAAATAAGGGATTTCATATATACCATGAGTGTCCGCTCGAAAATTTTTAGAGTGCGAGCACCAATCCTTTATCAGGTCAGATAAGAGTTTTCCAAATTGCTCGCATTATTTCTTTTTGAAACCCTCCAATAATTCGGCATCGTAAGTAAAATTGGGTGTGGGGGACAATTTGTACATCGCCTGTAGATGCTCTATCCTAAATGTCCCAACAACCACCTTTTGCGCATGAAATATTGTCCTAGTCGAGACATCTACGTGGTCCAGTGCCCATTTAACCATATCATAATAGGGAAAAAGTCATGGCCTTGCTGCTATCTTTTGCATCTCCGACTAAGCAATCACTTTGTATTTGATATACAAATCATCTTTCTCATTGTCACTCGAGTCGTCTGGGTAGTTTATTAGCTCATATTGCAATATGTTGAAAACTTGTGCCCATGTTTTGACTGTGTGAACGTTTCTAGGCTAGGTATCAGAAATAATATATGAACTATGACCTGAATTTTCATCAGCTATTTTGGGCATTTTCTGTGGAGCTATGATATAAAATCTCGAGATATATTTCCTGTTACAGAGGATGAAAATACAAACAATGGTTAACTTGCTAAAATGGCTCTATGAAACTAGAATGAAATTCAAATAATGATGAAAATTCTTTCATTTAGAATTCTCGAGCCTGTGTGGGTCCTTGCTGACACATCATTTAATTCGAAAGATTTGGAAATAAAGAAGGATCTTACTTTCAATCATTTTCCTAATTCGCTTATAAATGCCATAAATGTTCAATATTTTGTGACTTGAGATGATCGTATAAACATTTAAATCATTAGCTGTAAGCTCCACAGGTTTAAAGTTTTTAAGATATTAATTAATCCAGTTTAATCATTTAATTAATCACAATTTTTTCTTAATCCTTTTTTGGCATTCACAGTCTCGGACGATTTTATTCTTAGTCTTGGGCCATGAACCCCAAATTCATGATATTGAGATTTGGTTAATTGACTTTGATTAGACTTGAGTTCTTAAATAATCGTGATTAGTTTATAAATCTCATGACCTTGGGTATTTGGATTACAAAGGTATAGTTCTAAGGTAAAACCACTGAGTCGCGAAGTCGCAATAGTTAACTAACGTTAATTATCATTAGTCTTGTAATTAACAAGGTTTATCTTAAGTCTCTTTTACAAATTTGTACATCGTACATTAGAAGGTCGCTCGAGGCGTGACTCCTGAATCCCGAAAGTGCAATGCATTAAAATAGTGATAATCATTGCTTAATGTTTTGATGATCATGATTAAACTTAACTTGACTTTTCTATTTCGCAAGTCGGGACACTGGGAGCTTTGATATGTATAACCATTAGATCTGCAAAATCCTGAATTCCGATATTTGCGGTTTATGGCTATCATTTTTGTTATTTGAAAGAAAGGTCAGCTTCAACCTTTTGTTAACTGGAGTATTTGAAAAAATATATGTGTTCCAACAGGATGCATATTGGAAAAACCAATCCATAGAGATTGAGAAACCAGAGAAGCAACAACAAGAGATTGAAGAAATATGAAGTGGAGAAGAAGAATAAGGGCCAGGAAATAACAAAGGAAAGACAATATTGCACATGGGAGAGAAGAGAAAAGAAGTAGATACAGAGAAAGAAGTCCCATAGAACAAGAAAAAGGAAAGTTGTAAGGGAACCAACTGTTCAATCCCTCATAGATGATGACTTGGATAAAATTGTAAACCAAGTTAAGGAAGAAACAGATGAAGCTTTTGCGCGAGCAAAAAAATAGAAAGAAGAAATGCATTCAGACATGCAAGCACATATTTCTTCATTGAAATTTTTTTTGGAGACCATGAGACATGAACCGGTACAAATAGGAAACCAAGTGCAAATAGAGAGTACAACGTAGAACAATAATGTGCAATAGATGACATCTATCGTATCAGGAGAAAGATGAGTCATGAAGATAGTTATAGGAGCCTTACTGTTCCCAGAACAAAGTTAAAAGAGAAAGCCAAGGCACTAAGTCATATTGATTTAGTGTTATGTCAGTTGTCAGTCAAATGTTTATACGAATTATAGACAAATGTGACAGGGGAAATTAAAGTTCACGTAGTTTCAACCTCATTGGAGTTGACAAAGACAATCATAGATATATAAATATTGCAAGAAGAATATGACCAAATTATGTTGGAACGGGATGAGGCTGAGTAATGGCCTAAGAAAGTGAAATAAGTAGTCTAGGGGGTGTATAAAACTATTCCATAAGTACCTAGGAAGGAAGACACCCCATTGGAGGAATATGTGGCAAAGCTGAGAAAATCCATTCAGGGATTCTATGCTAAGATCAATGACTTAGAATCTTAACAGATACTAGACTCTCCCCTAGAGGAAAGGGAGCAAAGACAGAATTTAGTGACATAAAATTTAGAGGATATTAGAAGCCTATAAGTATAATGGGAAAAATTGTATGTAAAAAGCCTGAGATCTTGAACATAGCTGATTGAATATCTGGAGTTGCAGGAAATTAGCTAGAAGTTACAAGTTGTGTAGGACAAGGCGCAAAAATTTAAGGAAGTAATGAGTACATTAATACCAACAGAGATGGTAAAAACAATGGAAGAAAACAAAAATATATACTCAGAAATGAATCAACTAAGGGTGGAGCAACAATATCACACACAAAAGATCGATATTTTGTAGGAAAAATCCTACAAGATGGTAGTGGAATTAACAACTACTCAAGGTCTAGTCAAGTAGACAGTCTAGGAAGGTGATGAAAAAGTAAATACTCATATCACTGCATAGATGATCGAGGAAATTATGCAGAAAGAAACCCAATTCAAAGAAAAGGTTGCAATGACCATAGATACATTCCAGAATTTTTTGGCGACATGGAAACAGGCTTGAATTGGCTTGAGACGAGCCATCGGTTAGTGTTGGGGTCCTTTTGGAGTAGGAATATTTGGATAAGATTTGGGAATCATACAAAAGTGGATGACATTGAATCGTTGAAAAGGATCAGTGCAAATAGAATGCACCTAGCGCATTATCAGAAGTCAGCGCAAAAGAAATGGCAATTAGCTAGGAAGTTTTGGGACAATTCATTTTGTCCACTTTGTAACCATGTTGTAACCTGATTATCCCTAATAGAAAATTATAAATATGTAATAGGTTTTTGGGTAGAGAGAGATAAGCTAGAGAGTGTGCGTGAATAATTGGTTAGTGGTTGGGATTGTTGGTTGTTTTGCTTGAGTTGTCAAGTATGAGATGAGTTGAATATCAATAGAGAAGTAGGTGCGCACTGCAATATAGAACGACTTTGCCAAGTTTGGATGTTTACTGAATGTTTATGTATGAGCACAGTGTGCATGCATGTAATGGATATTATGAATGAATGGATAATAAGTCAACCATTGTGGACATAACCTAGTTTGGGGCGAACCACATTAAAACCTTGCGTATTGATTTGTTTCTTATGTGTTCTATTTTTCTGATGCATATGATGCATAATTAGTATAATGATGATGAATTATTAATATGTCAATGCTATATGTTTTTATGATATTGAGTACTTAAGTTAACAATAAATGAATGAATGTTAAGTCGAGTAATGTTGCACACAAGGTATATTGCATGATAATTATAGGTTAAGTAATGGAAACTGTGCACATAGTAGATGAATAGATAATGAATAGTATGGTCATGTTGAATACCTCACTTCCCCTCATCGCTACAGAAACTTAGTTCCTCCAACCCCTCTAGATGCCTTGGGTCAAGCTTCACTTACTTATAGCTGATGTTGAAAGATATGGTGTCTAAGGGTTTTGTTGGTTTATTAATGATTAACCCTGGGTATTCCCACTATGTGTCAACAACGAGCCTATTTCTCCACGCTTAGTTGATTCATTTATGAGTATATATTTAAGTTTTCTACCTTTGTTGTTACCATATCTATTCGTGGTAATGTACTCATTACTTCCTTAAAATTTTGCACCTTATCCTATGTAGCTTGTAAATTTTGTCCAATCACATGCAAATCCATGTCTTCAGTTAACTGCATCTAATCTCCCTTGCTTTCTGCATATAGTTTTTCACATTTTTCTTCTAGGATTTTGATATTCTCTAAAGTTTCAGTTGCTAAATTCTCTATTTTCTCCCTTTCCTTTGAGGGAGCTCCTAGTATTTTCCATGCTTCTAAGTTATTGATATTAGTGTAGAATCCCTGAATGGATTCTCTCATCTTAGTCGCTTGTTCCTCAAATGGGGTTTCTTCCTCCCTAGGTAATTCTGGATTTAATGTTATACACCCCTTGGACTGCTCGTTTCACTCTCTTGGCCCATTGTTTGGCCTCATCCCATTCCAACCTAAGTTTGTCATATTATGCTTGTAACATGTCTTTCTATGTCATTGTCTTTGTCAACTCCATTGAGGTTGACACTGCGTGAAATTGAAGTTCCTATGTCACACTGGTCTGTAATCCATATAAAATTTTGACCCAAAATTGAGATAACACTAAGTCAATATGACTTAGTGCCTTGGATTTCTCTTTAAAAATTACCGGTGGGAACTCTAAGGATCTCTTCACTATATTCATGACTCATCTTTCTCTTGATACGATAGATGTCATCTGTTGGACCTCATTTTTTTGTGTTGTATTCTCTATATGCACTTGTTGTCCTGTTTGTACTGGTGCAAGTATCTTGGTCTCCAAAAATTGTCGCAACACAACAATCTACGCTTTCATGTCTAAAAAATGTATTCTTGTTGTTTTGTCACATGCTCAAAGCTTCATCTATTGATTCCTTAACTTGGTATGCAATTTTCTCCAAGTCATCTTCTTTAATGGCTTGAATGACTGGTTTCCTTAAAAATTTACTTTTCTTACACTGTGGGATTTGTTTCTCCATGTTTATTTCTTTTCTCTTCTCACCCATGCATGGTATTGTCTTTCCTTTGTCATTTCCTGTCCCTTATTATTCTTTGCTTGAAATTTCTTCAGTATCTGGTTGCCGCATCTCTGGTTTCTCATTCTTTGTCGATGGGATTTTCCAATCTGCATCCTAGTCTTCCATGATCTGTCCTAGTTCTTCCTTTGTTATCATGTACTTCATGGACAATCTTTATTTGATTGGATATTTCTTTTCTTGAATGTAGAGATTGTGGCGATCTGCCTTGAACCATGTGTTAGAAACAATTCTTGTCTTGGGCCCGAGAGCATCTAGAGCTGCAGGTTGCACGAAGAACACCCAAGTGTAGCATGTAAAGCCCCATTTCAGGATAAAAATCAAGTGAGCAGGCAAAATTACATTGTCAACGACCCGAATTCATCTATAAAAGTAGATCGATGGATGGCGGGAAATCGCGGTTAGAATAGTTTCACCGGGATTAGCACAATAGGTAGCGTCTATATTGCATGCAAGAAAGGATATCAGTGGTCCATCCAAAGGATGCGTGGCGCAAGATCTAGTCACGTGGGCATTTCGACATTCGGGAGTTCGAAGGGTGAGGGTTTCACGTCTTTCTACATGTCGAAACCCCGAACCCCGAAACTTCGATAAGCGCCTTTGAAGCTAAGCCCATGGTCCTAGCACCCGGTCATGTCAAGCAAGCCTGATAATGGAGGAAGCCCTCTTCTAACATCAAATTCCATATCGACCGTTCCTTTGGAGGATACGTGGCGTACATTCGTGCTTTCGTGGTTTGGTCAATCAGGATTTTGAGAAACGTTGCATCGTGAACCCCTGGTGCTAGAAATCCCGAAAGAATCGGGACCATCCATTTGAAGGAAACATGGCGCAATAGTTGAGCCACGAGTGGGGCCCTTCGGGATTTTCATGTTGAAAGCACCGAGGTCATCTCAACCATTCATCCATCAGCAAGGCTCGGGAAAATTTAATTTAAAGAGGGCGTAGATATGGACGGTCGTAATCCAGGCACTCAAATTCATGGATGAGGTTCCATTCCACACCCCCTCCGTCATTCTGGTTTTAACGAGAAGAGGAGGGTCCGGAATCAGAGATAATGTATGAGTGCATCTGGATGGCCCAATTCTCGGCGCTTATATCTATGGTCTATATTGAATTTCGGACCCCCCCATTGGTTCTGCCTTTAATGGAGGGGGGGGTCTGGAATGGAATTTCACTCTGGTGGGTCCCCTATCTGTACGTGGCACGAATATACTGGTCTCGAATCCTCACCACCTGTTACTGTCTGACACACCTCGTGATCCCTTCACCATTTACCCACTTATCACACCAGAGGATTTACCCCATTTCCCTCTCGCATCCTGCCACGTCCTCCCACATGGCCCCTCCTCGGCTCATCATCCATTCACCTCCTGCCATGTGTCTCTTCCTCTTAGTCACCTCCACCTTAGTACCTTCCACCATTCATTTGTACCCCTGCGCTCCACGTTGCCTCTACCTGTGTCCTATTTAGACCGCGCACCACTCCTTAGCCGATGTCACACTTCCCGTTCCTCACATTCCCCCCACACAGCAGTCCAGCGAAGCAAGACCATTCAACTGATCCAAGTGGCACCATTATGAGACTTCCACATCCCAGAATGCAAAGTTGATCAAGGTTGTCCCTAGTCCCAAGAAATTAGTTATTGTGGTTGTTGTTGGTGGATGAGCATCAGCTCTACCATAAAAGGGAAGGTCCGGCAAAGGACTAATTCACATCGACTCACCTGCAGAAGGACAGTCCAAAATCTAATGGCGTATGAAATAGGCACATGATCGTCCTGAGTCTACATGGGCAGGCTTCCAGAAGCCATGTAGACGCAATTTTTTTAATGCAACATCTCGTTTTTGCTGTTGTTGTTGATTTTGAGTATATGAAGGCATTTTCTCCATTTTTGTAAGGATCGATGGTAGAGCAAAGCTCTCAAATGTAAAGTTTTAGCAACACTCTAGTTCTCTGGTTATGCATCTGTATGCGAGATTTCTTGTTTTATGATAGACAATCTTTCTTACTCCATCTAATTTTCATCTTATGCTAAGAGAGTTCGTGAATCACTGGATCGTGCGAATTATTGCAATCATGTTATGATAAAGGATTTATTGTTGCATTGTTGTATTCTTCGGTGTTTTGCGTTTGAATGTAAGAAGATCTTGTGTTTAGATGCCTTCTCTTATAGTCTGTTAGAAGCCTGATGTTTATAACAGACCCTTGCACTCCTCTTATACAATTCTTCCCCCTACTCACCCTTATTACAACTTACTGTTTGGAGTTTATCTAAGACCTCACTTGCCCATGCATGCTTGGCCTAGTTTCAGAGTTGGAACAACATTGTTTTGAGTTAACTTCCATTCGATCACCCTTTCCATAAACAAATCATGACATAAAATGATGGGCGTTGGGCTCTGCTCCTACAAGCAATCTAGGAGTGACTTCCGTCGCCAACATTTATGGCGTCGTTGCCGGGGACGAAGTTGAAGATTTTCCCTGGGTAGAATGACATTGAGCCTCTGATTCTGAAGGTGCATCAGACATCATATCCCTTCAAGATTGCTACTATGCACCCCTTTAATATTTCTACTATGCACCTTGCGACTCCACTATGGTGACCCCAAGGTTTCCGCTTCATTTTTTCAGCTGTGGCTATTGTTAGCACACCTGAAAGCTGACCCTAAAGAGATTTCTCGATAAGGTTTCTGCAGCTTCTTTCTCAGCCTGAGAAGCTTCCTGGGGTAACAACAATGTTAGGATCTGGACTTTGATGGTGAACAAGGACCAGACACATTCGAAGCTGTAAATATTTCACCCGATGACTCCATGATTCAAGGATCAATCAACGACTCCACTGGTTCGATATGGATAAAATCTTATCTCAAAGGTTTTATTTCTATGACTTTTCCCAGATAGTTGGTTTTCCTAATGCACTTCCTGATAGAGACCAATGTGAAAATTTCCTCCCTGAATTTCATGCAACAATTTCGAAGGTACCAGCTGAGCATTTACTAGACTTTCATGAGGTTATTCATCGACTTAATATCATGCATGAAGATGTCTAGATTAAGATCTTAAGGTATTCATTGAAGGGAGTTGCTCTTGAATGATGTCGGTCTCTTCCCACTGCAAGCATCCACTCTTTAATAGGTTTTCATATGGCTTTCAATTCATTTTGTAAATATTATTTTCCAGCTGATTGTTTGTATGAAAACTGTTGTGAGGAGTTTTCTTCCCTTCATGAAGCCTCTGCTAGCCCTGAAGACCAGGTCCATGATGAATCATTTACTGTGGAGGAAAGCATTTTCCAGGAAAATATAGAGGTGTTGAATGATATTAATTGTGTTAGCACTAGAACGGAAGCATCTGACATCGTATCAGATGCCTCTGTTCTTTTAGATGTTCATAACCATCAACGTGCCTCTTGTAGAAATTGTGAGTTTATGGAGCAAATGTGGTCTATAGTAGATGGCTCACCTGGGTATCGGGTTGAGGCAGATGTTCCTAGTAGCCCTGCTTATGACGACAAAGACCTCCCCATTTTTAAAAAAGGGATGGTTGTGGAGGAGGATTTTTCTCTTTTCCTTCAAGGGGTTTCTCACGATATATTTTTTCCTGGGAATAAAGAGAAAAAGATTATGTGTGAGCAACCAGAACCAGCAGGTCCCACTATCCCTAAAATGGAAAATTTTTACAGGATCATTGTTCTGGAGGAGGATCATATCAATGAAGGACAACCCCTTTTTGATGTATATTATAGTGATGATGAGCAGCAAGCTTATCCTACATTTGATCACTATAGAGATACTGAAGATCCAGTCAGCAAGTAGAACCACCCCATGGTCCCTATTTATGATGAATACAAATCAGACCTAGGGGAGAGCCAAGAAGAAGAGAAGAAGGAACTAGTGGAACAGGTGACTTCTTGCTCAGAGCCAACCCATTCACCTATGCAGACTCATGAAGTTCAACCCTGTAGGAGTAGCTGTGGAGCAGAGCAGGCCTATTGCTACCCTTTTCATAGGGTTTTCCACTCATTCTATGATCCTATTAGCAAGTACATGGAGTGGCATGTCCTTTATGCCTTGGAGCCGCCCTATTCCATATCAACTTCATCCTATGAGGAGGATTTTAAGAGTGTAGCCATTCTGTTGTCACGGTTGCACCATCTGCTGGTGATCATCGACAGAAAGAAAGAGATTCCCTTCAGGAAGCTACTTGATTGGCTATGGTGGAAGTCTACTTTCACCTAGCCCCATGTAAAGTGTTTTATTAGTTTAGGATTGTATATAAATAAGCTCCTTTGAGCCTATATCTTTGTTTTGTTGCTTTTATTTTTCAGTCTGTATTTTCAGTAGTGGGATGTTTTGAGCCTGAATCCATAGCCCAACAGCAAGGCACTGAAGCTGTGGAATGAGTTCTTAGAGAATCACAGGGATGACTCTAACCCCCATGCAGCCTAATGTTAGCAACAATTCTTGTCTTCGGCCCGAGAGCATCCAGAGCTACAGGTTGCACGAAGAACGCCCAAGTGTAGCACGTAAATCCCCATTTCAGGCTAAAAATCAAGTGAGCAGGCAAAATTACATTGTCAACGACCCGGATTCATCTATAAAAGTAGATCGATGGAAGACGGGAAATCGCAGTTAGCAGAGTTGCAGTGGGATTAGCACAATAGGTAGCATCTATATTGCATGCAAGAAAGGATATCATTCGTCCATCCAAAGGATGCGTGGTGCAAGATCTAGTCACGTCGGCATTTCGACATTCGGGAGTTCGAAGGGTGAGGGTTTTAGGTCTTTCTACATCTCAAAACCCTGAACCCTGAAACACCGATAAATGCCTTTGAAGCTAAGCCCATGGTCCTAGCACTCGATCACATCAAGCGAGCCTGATAATGGAGGTATCCCTCTTCTAACATCAAATTATGTCTCGACCGTTCCTTTGGAGGAAACACGACGTACATCCGTGCTTTTGAAGTTTGGTCAATCGAGATTTTGAGAAACGTTTCATCGTGAACCCCCGATGCCAGAAATCCTGAAAGAATCAAGACCATCCATCTGAAGGACACACAACACAATAGTTGAGCCATGAGTGGGGCCCTTTGGGATTTTCATGTTGAAAGCGCCGAGTTCATCTCATTCGTTCATCCATCAGCAAGGCTCGGGAAAATTTAATTTAAAGAGGGCATAGATCTGGACGGTCGTAATCCAGGCACTCAAATTCACGGATGAGGTTCCATTCCACACCCCCTCTGTCATTTTGGCTTTAATGAGAGGGGGGGGGGTCAGAAATCGGAGATAATGTATGAGCGCATCTGGACAACCCAAGTCTCGACGCTTAGATCTACAGTCGGTATTGAATTCTGGACCCCCCCATAAGTTCTGCCTTTAATGGAGGGGGGGGTCTGGAATGGAATTTCACTCTGGCAGGCTCCCTATCTGTACGTGGAATGAATATACTAGTCCCATGTCCTCATCACCTATTACTGTATAACACACCTCGTCATCCCTTCACCATTTACCCACTCATCGCACCAGAGGATTTACCCCATTTCCCTCTAGAATCCCGCCACATCCTCCCACATGGCCCCTCCTCGGCTCATCATCCATTCACCTCCTGCCATGTGTCTCTTCCTCTTAGTCACCTCCACCTCAACACCTTCCACCATTCATCTGTACCCCTGCGCTCCACGTTTCCTTCACCTATGTCCTATTTATACTGTGCACCACTCCTCGGCCGATGTCACACCTCCCATTCCTTGCCATCCCCCCGCCCAGCAGTCCAGCAAAGCCAGACCATTCAACTGATCCAGGTGGCACCATTAGGAAACTTCCACGTCCCAGAAGGCAAAGTTGATTGAGGCTGTCCCCAGTCCCAAGAAAGAAGTTATTGTGGTTGTTATTGGTGGATGAGCATCATCTCCGCCATAAAAGGGAAGGTCCGGAAAAGGACTAATTCATGTCGACTCACCTACAAAAGGACAGTCTGAAATTTGATGGAGTCTGACATAGGCGCATGATCATCCTGAGTCTACATGGGTAGGCTGTCATAATCCATGCAGATGCAATGTTTTTAATGCAGCATCTCATTTTTGTTGTTGTTGTTGTTTTTGAGTATATGAAGGCGTTTTCTCCATTTTTGTAAGGATCGATGGTAGAGAAAAGCTCCCGACTGTAAAGTTTTAGCAACACTCTAGTTCTCTGGTTATGCATCTGTATGCGAGATTTCTTGTTTTATGAAAGACAGTCTTTCTTACTCCATCTAAATTTCATCTTATGCTAAGAGAGTTCGTGAACAACTAATTCGTGTGAATTATTGCAATCATGTTATGATAAAGGATTTATTGTTGCATTGTTGTATTCTTCGGTGTTTTGCATTTGAATGTAAGAAGATATTGTGTTTAGATGCCTTCTCCTATAGTCTGTTAGAAGCCTGATGTTTATAACAGACCCTTGCACTCCTCTTATACAAGTCTTCCCCCTACTCACCCTTATTACAACTTACTGTTTGGATTTTATCTAAGACCTCACTTGCCCATGCATGCCTGACCTAGTTTCAGAGTTGGAACAATATTGTTTTGAGTTAACTTCCATTCGATCACCCTTTTCATAAACAAATCGTGACATAAACTGATGGGTGTTGGGCTCTGCTCCTGCAAGAAATCCAGGAGTGACTTCCATCACCAACACCATGAAACTTACTTGTATGCTTTTACTATCTGTGGTTGTATCCATGGTGTGTCTTGAATACACTTCCTAATGGTCTCCTGCTAATTATAAAAATAAATATTATTGTCTAACTATCGCTCCTTATGTGTAGTATGCCACAAGTTATGATATCTCATGGTCAAGCATGCCTTGTTTGTTGCACCCAAAATTTTAACATCATTTGACTCCCTTCATGTTGAAAAATAAATTAAAAATAATAACCACAGTAATTGAAACTCACTGCCTTTATCTTTTGCTTTTTCACAATCGATGAAGAATTGGTTGAGAAAAACTTTCACCCAACTCATATGCATTCCCTTCACACACTTCTCATCTTGTGTGATTACTGCCACTAGTACTTGGTCCTCTCGACACTTTCTTAACAAATTACATGCCAATACTTGTGTTGCAAACCTCACTATAGGGTCGCATATGCTCTCTACATCTAAACCATGCTATCCTTTGTGCATATAAAACTTCTTTGGTATTCTCTCTGATAAATCCTTCTCATTCTTCTTGTCTGAAAATAATTGTGAAGGGTCCTACCCTTTTGATGGAATTCCAGCAATGCACACAATCAGATCTGTGTTAAGGGAGACCATCCTACTAAGACATAAGTAATCTCCATGCACATATCTCAACAACATATTCACGTAGGTGTTAATCTTTGCGCTCCTTCTGAAATGTGGTATGTTGAATAAATTCAGGATGCCATATTTCTCCAACCCTATCTCCCATGTTTGTGGCTCTATCACAATCATTTGTGTGTCTACACTGAAGTATTTATTCAACTAATGTTTTGATGCTAGATTTGGGAATTTCCTCTTGTTTTTAATATCATGGTATGCATACCTTTAAATTTGGTACCAATCCTAACATATCTTTATCCATGATCACTCCATGTGGGATTGCGGACTCCACAAGAGAATACTTAGTATCTTTGGAAAACCTGACTCGTTTCTATGCATCCTTCCTTAGTGGTATGCAATTTCTTGGAAATCCTGTCTCTGATGAGGATACTCTCGGGGTATCTTCAGTTACATTTACTGATGTTGGTTGAATTCATTGTTTCCTTGGTGTTGATGTTGTTGCTTCCCTTGGTGGTTCCATCTCTCTCTTCAACAATTTCCCTATGACTAATACCTGCAACTTTGCAACACTCCCTCAACTCTGCAACTCCTCCTTTCTTGACTCTCTATTCAAACTATAATCGACCATAACATTCCCTCATCGACCTTTCTCTTTATTTTATACCCCATCATCAGTGGTTATCTTATATTCATGCCTAAACTTTTTGTTTAATCCACTAGTTCTTTGCATTCAATACATGTCTTAATGTTGCATTAACTCTAAATATTTCGGTGTATCTCAGGATAGATCTATCAGTTTGTTACGATCTTCATGGTACATTCCATTTATTACTATGCATATTCACCATTTTAACATGATGTTTCCTCATAAATTCATTTTCCCGTAATGGTTCCTCTTTAATGCTCTAAACTGTTATCTACATAATCGCCTTCCTCCACCCAACTTTATCCATCTATCTATGTACCTTGCAGCCCACTACATTTTCCTACTTATCTTGTTTACTTTCTAATGTTAACTCCTTTTAATACTGATTCACTCTTCAAATTTCTACTTCTTACCTAAACCCTTTTCTTTCTTTTTCCCTTTTGTTTCCCTTTTATTTCTTTTTCTATTTACACTATAATAGAAGTTCTATGATACATGTTATGTGCATTTCAGACTAGTGTGTGAAAGCACAACTATCCTTGTATAATTTTAGCTAAATAATGTTAACCATTCCTTCAATAGATTGTCCATCCAAATTATCCAGCTGAACAACACCTGCTTTTGTGATGAACCTTATCATGTATGGTCCTAACCAATGCATCTGGAATTTTCGTGGATGATGTAGAAACTTGTTGTCATAAAGTAACACTAGGTCTCCTATCTGAAATATCTTCTGATTGATGTGTCTATCAATTAACAGATTAATTGGTAAGTTTGGACACAAACATATATCCCTAGTTTCACCCCGAAACTAAAACAAAACTGTAAGTTTTAAACCTGCGAAGTAAAGCAATGCATATAGATTCTTAAGCAATACAGAAATTAATCAATGGCTCATACACAGAGAACACAAAGATTTTTACCGGAAACCCTCAACCGGGAAAACCTTTCTTATTTTCATTATATCGAATTTCACCATTCGCCATACAATATATACAATGTTTTTAGGTATTCCGTAGATACCAAAACCCTAATCCCTTAATCCGGGATTAATTTACAAATCAACTAAAAATAGAAAAATCCGGGATCATCAGACGCAGTTGTCGTATCTGACACACCCACACACACACACATGCAAAGAATATAACACATACCCAACATTCTCCCACTTGTTTTTTTCTTTGCATCCAGGGGTCTAGGGGATTATATAGTCAACAATCTAGGGTAGCAATGCCCATTGTTACTCTACACCAAGAGAACTTTTCTGTGCTCATAGACTTTGTCAATGAATTTGCAACATTCTTCAAAGTGTCAACCTTTTCCAGCAACACCTTCTTTTCCTCAACCATGTCTCTCACAAAGTGATACTGAACATCAATATGCTTGGTCTTCGAATGATAAGTTGGGTTCTTTGCCAGGAATATTGCACTCTGACTATCACAGTTTAATCTCGCTGCTTGTTGTACCAACCCAATACCTGAACACAATATTTGTAACCATACCACTTCCTTGCTTGTATGAGTGGTTGCCATGTATTCATCTTCTGTAGTTGAGAGTGCCAATACAACCTGTATTTTGCTCATCCAACTAATTTCTCCTCCAAATAGGTTAAACACATACCCACTTGTAGATCTTTTGCGATCCAAATCTCCAGCCCAGTCTGCATCAACAAAGCCATGTATGTCTGCCACTCTGTCCAATCCCGGTCTTCCTTGGTAGCACAATCCATAACTGGTGGTGGCACGAAGATACCTGAAGACCCTCTTTACTGTTGTCCAATGATCCTTCCCTGGTTTTGACATATACCTTCTCAAAACTCCCACTGCATGTGCAATGTCTGGTCTAGTACAAACCATTTCATACATCAAACTGCCAACTTCACTGGCATATGGAACATGGGACATGTCCTCTTCTTCTTCTTGTGTCTTGGGACACTGATCTGTAGATAACTTTACACCTATAGGAATAGGCACCTTGACCAGTTTACTTCCATTCATATTAAACCTCTGCAATATTGTTTCAACATATTTTCTTTGATTCAACTAGAGTTTCTTGTTTGCACAATCTCTTTTAATCTCCATTCCCAGAATGAAGTTAGCAGCACCGAGATCCTTCATGTCAAATTTGGAGGATAGTTGTGATTTCACCTCCTTGATAACATCCATGTTATTTCCTACCAACAACATGTCATCAACATA
>ML787347.1:613723-624978 GCA_009831015.1 Picea engelmannii | reverse complement strand
ATCCTTTAAAGTTCCTATGAATACATCAATCAAGTGCTCATCTAGAATATTGGTTACCTTTATATTCAATCTTTGGAAGTTCTCAATGTTCTCGGTAACTAAACCCTTTTGCTTGAGATTTATCAATTGGCTAAAGAAGGTATTGCTCCTTGTATCCTCATAGTGTGCTATCATTTATTCCATGAAAATTGTCCAAGTGATGAGTGATTTGCGAGAATAAAGCCATCGATACCATACAAATTGATTAGGTTCTAAATATAAAGAAGCAATTCGTACCTTTTGTGTATGTGGCACATTATGGAGATCAAAGAATTGCTCCATCTGAAGTATCCAAGTGATTGGGTCCTTGCCATCAAACTTCCTCATATCAATCTTAGGAACATGGTTGGTCTTCAAACCAAAGTTGGATTTTCTCCATTCTTAATTCACCTTCCTTATGTCCTCATCATGAATATCATGGGATGCATTTTCACTTTCAGGTGTCTTCTCTGCTACGAAATTTTTCAATACTTCCATGATCATCCCTTTTAAACCATCCATCTTAGTATCCAACTTAGCTTCCATTGAATCCATCTTCTTTTATAGTTCATTTATGTCCATATGAATTTATTCACCTTCATCAAGAGTCCAAGTAGGATTTTCTGGAGGCTTAGTTGGTGTAGAAGTTCCCTTTTTTGGTGGCATGTTGGCCAAGTATCACTTTTGAACCTTGATTTTGAGGTGGTTCTACTAGAAAATATTTCTTCTGTTGTATCTCCCAATTTTCAGCCCTTCTAGGTATGAAAATTTCTTTTATGTAGTTCTCTGATATTTCTTCTCTGCAATGCCATAGGTCTGATCAAAATTGGATGTGCCAAGTGGAATTTACGGTAACTTCCCCACAACTTGTTGATTTTTTTCCTTTCCAGGAGATCTCACTTGTATAGCATGACCCACACAAAATAATTGATATACAATTTTGAAAATCACATCAAAAATACTACTAACTATCCATGATCCAATGAAACCAGTCCCACTCAATTTGGATACTCTAGGAAGAAGTTATGATTGTTTTACCTGGAACACCTTCTTGAGACTAGTCAATAGGACTAGTCAGATACCCTATCTTACATAGGGTGTATGTAGAAATTTAAGATGACCCATAAGCTAAAATGTTTACCACAGATACCTTACTAATTTATGTAAATAGACTCCGAAGTTCAGGGTCTGAAACATTACGAAAAACGTTTTTATAGAGAAAAATCCGCAATGACTCATTTCAGGATGATTCCAGAGCCCTATATTGTATGAGATGTATCTCAGAAAGTATAAGGCCTCGGGAGATGAATTTGGAACCCAACGTACCTTGATCTGTCTAATAAATATCCTCCAATCTGTTTCTTTTGAAACATTGTAGAAACAAAGTTATAGAGAAAATTCCAAGGTGTCTTAGATGTAGCAGCGAAACCCCAAGACCTTGAGCTTTGATACCATATGTTAAGAACCAAATACCAATATAGCATAGAAAAACCTCATAAAAATTACTCAACGCCTTGAAAAAGATACAATTTCAAATAATAATCCTCTTAAAGGGGGCAACCTCCTTTTACCCCACTTAAATGTTCAAGTATAAGATGATTCAAAATGAAAATGTCTCCTTGGTATATATAGGAGACTAGGAGGTATAATTACAACTAATGGCCTAAAGCCGACATAAATAAAATAACATTACTAATATAATATGCCCCAATTAAGGGGTAATGAGCCAATATTAGGGCTTAACACTCATCCTCTTTCTGTCTCTCAGACTTCAAGCATTCAACATGAAATCATACATACACAACATAACATCATAACAAATCCATAACAGAGAGAATCAAATGACTATAAGCACACCATTCAACATATATATTCAAAAGAACATCATAACACCATGAAATCTGATTCCAAGATTCATATATTAACTCAAGTGCTTCTATACATGGGTTCTTCTCTATATCTCTCTGCTACAACTCCATGCTAATGTTCTAATGATACAATGATACAATAGTGAGGGTGTCTATATCCGGTTTTCCCTCCTGCTCTTCTAAACTGTCTAATCTATAATTAAAACCTACCTACTTTCATTAACTAGGCTTAAATGCCTTTTACACTGACAAATGAGAGAAAATTGTTGACGGTCTGTTTACAACAGCCAGACATAAATGGAAGTACACTTCTAGATATTACGTTTATATCCACTTCTTAATCTTTCAAAACATTTCAAAACGTGAAAAATGTGTTGGTGCATTTCCTAGATGGCTTCTGCTTTCACGATCACTTGGCTGTTGGCTGCTTACGATGCTCCTGCATCATACTCCCTTGCTTGAAAATTTTCATGAACTTCTGTTCATGAGCTCTTGCATGGTCTGTCTCCATGCTTCTAAATTTCTGCTTCATCTTCCCAATTGGCATCTTCAACTGGATGTCCCTTCCATTTGACCAAGAATTCAAAATACTCCTTTCTCCTGGTCTTCTTGCTAATCCTCTTATCAATTATGCTTTCCATCTGTGTCTTTTCAGCTACAAGCATCTGTTTTTTCCATTGAACTTCCTTCTATTCATCATCGGCTCCTACTTCTTCATCTCTGTAAGGGTACAAATCTGTAACATTGAATATCAGTGAGATTTCGACCCCATCGGGTAATTCAATCTCATATGCGTTTGTCCCAAATTTCCTTATGACTCTGCATGGTCCAATATTTTTCATCTTCAGTTTGTTATATGTTCCCCTTGGGAACCTCTCCTTCCTCATATGTGCAAGAATCAGATCACCAACTTCAAATTGAAGTTCTTGCCTGTGTTGATCTGCTTTGCACTTGTATTCTTGGCTCGAACTCTGTAATCGCTCCTTGACTCGGCCATGAAGCTCCTTCATTGATTCTGCAAAGTCCTATGCACTAGCACTCTTGAATTCAACTTGTTATAGATGTTTCAATTTAGATACTCCCCTTGGCTACATTCCATATACAATCTAGAATGGACTCTGCCCTATGCTTCTATTGAGTGAATCATTGTAAGCAAATTCCACCTGTGGCAGAATGCGATCCCATTGACTATGGTGTTCAGTCACTAGGCTCCTCAACAAATCTCCCAAGCTTATGTTCACAACTTCTGTCTACCCATCCATATGAGGATGATACGCTGAGCTAAATGAAAAACTTCTCCCTAACTTCTTCCATAAAGTCCTCCATAAATGTCCCACGAACTTGGTATCCCGATCTAAAACTATACTTTTTGAAAAACCGTGAAGTTTGAAGATTTCCTTGAAAAAAAGGTTCGCAATATGAGTTGTGTCGCTGGTTTTCTGGCATGGTATGAAATGTGCCATCTTTGAAAATCTATCGAATACCACAAATATCGAGTCACATCCTCTTTGTGTCTTTGGCAACCCTGATACAAAATCCATGCTCACTGCATCCCATGGTCTTTCAGGTATCGATAATGGTTGATATAACCCTGTGTCCTTCCTTTTCCTTTTTTTGTGTTGACAAATCCTACATCTGTCCACAAATTTCTTAACATATGTCCTCATCCCTGGCCAAAAATATGAGCCATTCAATTTTTATAATGTCTTATCACGACCGAAGTGTCCGGCCAATCCTCCACTATGTTTTTCCTTCAGCAAATTCTCCCTCATGGAGCATTTTGGAATACATAGTTGATTGCCCCTGAATAATAATCCATCCTGGATCATATATTCATTCCATTGGCTTCTGTCCCTGAGAATTGGATTCTCAAATTCCTCATACGCTTCTTTAAAATCTGGGTCATCCCTGTACATTTCTTTGAAGTTATCAAAACCCAAAGTCTTCACTCTGAATTCCTGCATAAGCAAACATTTTCTGCTCAAAGCATCAACAACTTTGTTAGTAGTTCCAGAAATATGTTTAATTACAAAAGTAAAATTATGCATGTATTCAACCTATTTAGCATGCTTTTGGTTCAGCTTCTCCTGTTGAGTCACGAATTGCAAAGCATGATTGTCGCTGTACAAAACAAATTCTTTAGGAACAAAATAATGTCTCCATCTCTTCAATGCTTGTATGACAACATAAAATTCTTTGTCATATGTTGAATACTTGATCTTCGCCTCATTCAGTTTCTCACTGAAGCATGCAATCGGCCTATCGTCTTGGCTCAAGACTGCTCCAATTGCAAACCCACTCACATCACACTTGACCTGAAATGTCTTGCTAAAATCTGGCAAAAACAAAATTGGTTGCTTCGTGATCTTCTTCTTCAGTAGGTTGAAACTCTTCTCTGCTTCCTCTGTCTAGTGAAACGATTTATGTCTTTTCTTCACCGTATCCATCATTGGTGCACTAATTCCACTGAAATTTCGTATGAATTTTCTATAGAAACTAGCTAAACCATGGAAGCTTCGAACTTCAAACACACTTTTCGGTGATGGCCAATTCTTAATTGCATCCACCTTTTTCGGATCCATCTTCATCTCATTTGTAGAGATAAAAAAACCCAAATAAATGAGTTATGTCCTCATAAATGATGATTTCCTCATATTAATCAACAATTTCTCTTGCTGTAATCTCTTCATCACTGCAGCTAAATGCTTTAAATGCTTATCTTTTGTCTTGCTGAAAATTAATATATCGTCAAGATATACAATGACAAATTTCCCAATGAAATCCTTCAAAACTTCATTCATCAACCTCATGAAAGTACTGGGTGCATTTGTTAATCCAAATGGCATAACAAGCCATTTATACAACCCCTCATTCATCTTGAATGTTGTCTTCCATTCATCACCTTCTCTCATACGAATCTGATGATACTCGCTTTTCAAATCAATTTTTGAAAATAATCTTGCTCCACTCAAGAAATCCATCAAATCATCCATCCTTGGCAATGGAAATATATATCTAATGGTAATATTATTGATTTCCCTTGATCCAGTACACATTCTCCAACCTCCATATTTCTTTGGGCTGAGCACTGTTGGAACAACACATGGACTCAATCTTTCTCTAACCAATCCCTTGTCCATTAAATCTTGGACCTGTCTCTTGCCTTCCTCATTTTCCTGTGGTGTCAACCTGTATGCGGCTTTGTTTGGTAAACTGGCTCCAGGTATAAGATCAATGTGATGGCTTATACTCCTGATAGGTGGCAATGAACAAGGTAGTTCATCCACTACTATATCAGCAAACTCTTCCAACAACTTCTAGATTTCTTCTAATAAATCATCTATCCTTGTAACAATTCTTGGCTTCCTGACCTTAATAAATTGTGTGTCTTTCTTCTTCTTAACCTCCTTAAGAATTTCCTTCCCACTCATGAGAAGTACAATGTTGATCACCTCTGGTTTTACTTCTTTGTTTTTAATTGACAACAACATGTGCATCCTCTCATTCTTCTCTAGGGTGTATGTGTTCTTTCTCCCATCATGAATCACATTTTTGTCATATTGCCAAGGTCTACCCAGAAATAGATGAAAAACATCCATGGGAATGACATCACATAATATTTCATCCCTATATCCTCCTATTTTAAATTCAACTAAACATTGTTTAGTGACATTTACCTGATGTCCTTTTTGCAGCCATGAAACTCTGTATGGGCTTGGATGTTCAACAGTCTCTAGCTCCAGATTTTCTACCATATTTGTAGATATGATATTGTCTGTGCTACACCTATCCACTATGACTTTTCATACCCTATATTTGGTTTTTCAAGTAGTCCAAAACATACTGTTTCTTTGGCCTGGGTTCTATGCCTCCTTCCCTAGTGTTAAGAGAAATTTCCTCATCATTAAGGATCTTCCGCCCTCAGCATTTTCCACCTCAACATTTCATCCTTGTGCCTCAAAAATGTGAGTCTCACCACCTTATTTCTTTCTGTTTGGACACTCATAAGATTTATGCCTGTTTTTCCCACAGACAAAACATTTCACTTCACCTCCTCAACCTTTTCCTCTTCCTCTAGCTCAAGGAAAAATATTTCTATCAGCATATTGCCCTCTCTGTGAACTTTCGCCTCTGTCAGTTTGAGTTTGAGGTTTCTTCCCTTCTTCTTTAGATTTCTGACTTCTATCTTGGGCAATTGTTTTGTCTATGTCTTGACTTCTACCTCGACCTCTTTGACCTTGCTTTTGGCTCAACTTCTCTTTATCTTTCAGAGCCATATGATAAGAATATTCCACATTTTGAATGATCATCATGCTCATATCATCTTGGATGTCATATCTTAGACCATTCATGTATCTGGCAACCTTTTCATTATCACTTTCCCGATGACCTACTCTGATGTTTATCTTGTAGAACTCTTCAGTGTATTCCTTCACTGACATCATCTTCTGTCTCAAATTCTGCATCCTTCGAAACATAGTAATTTGACAGTCCTTGGGTATGAATTTGGCTTTCATCTTCACAACCATTCTATCCCAGCTTTTGATTTTTTTCTTTCCTTTGCAGCGCCTGTCAGCCTGCAGTTCATCCCACCATAGTCCTGCATGCCCTTTAAGTCTGGTGATGACATGTTTGACCTTCCTGTCTTCCTCGACATATTCATAGTCAAAGTGTTTATCTAGAGCTCTAATCCAGTCTAGAAGCTCCTCAACATCAAGGTTTCCCTCATACACTGGAATGTCCATTTTTTCTCTAGCACCTATCCTTGCAATAGCCTTGAATATGTGTTCATATGCAGCATCTTTGACAGCTACTTCTTCTCCTTCATGTCCAGCTTCATTCTCACTGTCGTCTTCGCTGATATCCCCAGTGTCAACTATGCGCCTCTGTGTTGTCTCCATGACATCAAGCCTGGCACGTAATTCATGTATTTCCCTCTCCACTGCTGGATTAGGCATTGGTCAGTCTCTTCTTCTTGGCAGCATGGCTGAAAATGGTTCTCTTTTCTCTGCTACAGAAAGCAAAGACTTGTCGTGCATCTTTGATACCACAACTGTGTGTATCAGAGTACTCTTCCTCCTCCTTCTTTCTCCGTCTGCAATATACAAACAGAGTCAGGCTCTGATACCAAATTGATGTAGACCCCTAGCCCTCGGGCCAAGATCCACTCGGGATCATTCTAAATATACCTTCCTGAGTCTGATTGATTCTTTGGTTCCTCCATAGGGAATCCCACAAACACTCGACATTGTATCCACAAGTCATTATGAGTGTTCCCACATGATCAAACACCAGGCGTCACCCAAGTATCCTTGACCACAATAATTCACGACCTTCGCTAATTCGAGCCTTCAAGTTTCACGATATCGTGATTTTTGTTGTTGAGTTTCCGGTTCTTCAACCCACCAAAACCGGAAATGTCTGGTCATGTTTTCCTCCATGCCTGTATCGTGTTTCATGACTCCGTGAATTCTAGAGTAAGGAACCCCGACCACTTGTATTATAAAGTTCTGAAATGTTGAATCCCAATGTGCTCAGCAAATTTTGGCCTCCAATAGGACTTTTCGCCGATTCGGAGTTTCAGACTTCATGACTTCGCGAATCCTGATGCAAGGATCCCAACTCTTCAACCTCCAAAACCTCGAAATGGTCAACAAGGTTTTGACTCCACCTTTCTGACGAAGACATGTCACCTGTCCACTTAAATGATTCCTATCTTTGACGTGGAATCTCACTACCTGTCCTTCTTCCCGGATTTCGATACTTGAATAAGCCTCCAACTACCATCTCCCTAACACTTCACAATCCCGAATTCCAAAATCCTTCACTTAACAATTCTTTTCGCGATTCGGGAGTTCGAATGGCCATGGATTTTGACTTAGACTTCGGACTTACGAACTCTGAATCCCCAAAATGATTTGATGGCTCACAATAGATCACAATCAATGGTCCACATTGATTCCTGATACCAAAGTAATGGGTTCGTTCCCCCTATACACCTTGTAGCTTTTCTGGATCCTATGGTCCTCACAACTTCGCGAGCTCTCCTCGGAGAATTTAAACCGCTCGTTCCTTCCTTGATAGCTTCTATAAAATTAACCAGTGTTCTCCCACTGGGACTTAACTTGTGCAAGATGTTTTCAATATCCATCTCTCTTTGAGTACTTTCAAAGGTGTTGACCCTCTTGAGCTTTCGCTTGCAACTCAAGTCTCGAAAGTACTCCTGCGTGCACTCCTTATGGAAATCTTTCAAATAATTCTAATTATTTGATTTCTCGACTCTGTGCACCTTCTGCAACAACAATCTTTCAACTCTCCCCTTGGTTGATAAGTTCTATATTTCAACCAATCTACGCACACCTTACATGGCTTCTATGCTTCACTTGCACTTCTACTGGAATGAGAACAATGGTATCCCTCCTAAGCTTTCAGAGATAAAATCTGACTCTTTGTCAATGCACTCCTTGCAGGAACTCTCACTCAGGAAGAGACACAATTGAAACTCATCCTCTTTCTCTTTCACACTTCAAACATTCAACTTGAAATCATACATACACAACATAACATCATAAAAAATGCATAATACAGAGAATCAAATGACTATAAGTACACCATTCAACATCTATGTGCAAAAAAACATCATAACACCATGAAATCTGATCCAAAGCTTCATATATTAACTCAAGTGCTTATGTGCATGGGTTCTTCTCTACAACTCTCTGCTACAACTCCATGCTAATGTTCTAATGATACAATGATACAATAGTGAGGGTGTCTATATCTGGTTTTCCCTCCTGCTCTTCTAAACTATCTAATCTATAATTCAAACCTACCTACTTTCATTAACTGGGCTTAAATGCCTTTTACATTGACAGATGAGACAAAATCGCTCACGATCTATTTACAACAGCCAGACATAAATGCAGGTAGTCTTCTAGCTATTATGTTTATATCCACTTCTTAATCTTTCAAAATGTGAGAAATGTGCTAGCGCTTTTCCCAGCTGGCTTCTGCTTTCATGCTCTCTTGGCTGCTGGCTGCTTACGTGTAGTGCTCTAATTTAATTATAACAACCATTAATTTAGAACAGAACAGTAAATTTAAAATTCACTCGAAATTCACTTAATCTAGCACATTCAATCCAATATTTCAATAAATAAAATTTACTAACAATTTACATACCTCACCGCCGCTTGATGCTATCCGCCGCTTGAACTTGACGCTGCTCCTTAGGACACCCCAAAACCAACCACCCTATCGACTAGTATGCCTAGCCCTAGGACATCAATGGATGTCCTAGCCCTCCGAGCCCAAAACCTCTTCAGCCCCTCGATGCACTGTAAATTCCACTGTAAACTCCACTGTGTCCCAAAACTCCAAGTTCTCCCCTCTCGTCGAATGCATGAATCAATCCCCTCCATCATCCTTCTCCACTTCCCTTATTCCTCCTTCACCGCCCTCGCACATTCACTCCCACCTAACTCTTTATTACCCTTATCCCATTATTAATTGCCTTATCCCTTATTAATTGCCTTATCCCTTATTTAAATGTTTCCCTTTTACGTATTGGTTACGTTATCCCCCTATGGGATATGTAACCCCATTTAACATTATATTTTATTTTCCCCCCTTTGTTTAATACTTAATTAATCAATTAATCAATTAATAGCCAAATTAATCATTAACCATTAATTAAAGAGTTAATCATACTTAAACTAATCATATTCAAAAATAATTAATTAATAACATATAATTAATTAAGGTTATATAATAATTAATTATAGTTTAGCTAWTTTTTAGGATTATTTATGAACTTATTCATATTAATAATTAATGGTTGTTACATTACGATTCTCCTRCATCAACTGTCGTACAACATCAAGCCTTTAAAAGATGAGGTATTGTGTGAGGTTTCTCCTCTCGAAGTTTGTGATGTTCTTTTGGGCCAACCTTATTTATGGAAACATCATGTTGTATATGAGTCTAGGCCTTGTAGTGTTATTATTACTTTGAACAAAAAATTGTACAGGATACCCGAGGCAGTCCCACCTAGTGCTATTTACTTGATCTCCGCCAAGCAATGCAGGAAGGTCATATCTCAGATGAGGAAGTTTGTCTTCTTCATGATTCACTCTCAGAATAAGCGAAAGATCACAACCACATCCAGGGTCTCTGCGTCTGACCTCTCCACATAGCAAAAGAAAGTAGATAAGGTCATGGAAGAATACTCAGATATATTCTCCTCGCCTACAAGGGTACCTCTGCACTACCACGTCAAGCACACCATCAATTTAACCCTAGGTGCACCTCTACCCAATGGGCCAGTCTATCGTCACTCTTTGTTAGAGAATGAGGAGATCAAGTGACAGATCCAAGAACTGCTCCACAATGGGCACATCCTCCCTATCTCATCACCTTCCATGAGCCCAATCATGCTAGTACAGAAGAAATATGGAACCTGGTGACTTTGTATTGATTATCGGGCTCTGAATAAAATCACAGTCAGAAACCGATACTTGATTCCCCGAATCAATGACCTCCTTGATCAACTCACGGAGGCCAAATACTTCAGTAAGATTGATCTGAAGTCTGGCTACCACCAGGTCCCAATAGAATAGATAGATGTATGGAAGACCACCTTCAAGTCAAAGGAAGGCCTTTTTGAATGGTTGGTCATGCCCTTTGGTTTGATAAATGCTCTAGCCACTTTCATGTGGATGATGGATGATATCCTGCGACCATTCACCAATACTTTTGTAGTGGTGTATCTAGATGACATTCTAATTTACAACAAGACTTGGGCCGAACACTTGTAGCATATTCAACAGGTTTTGCACACCCTACAGCAGCACAAGCTATAAGCGAACTTGGAAAAATTCTCCTTCAGCATAGACAGGGTCCATTACCTAGGCTACATCATTGATTAGCATGGCGTACATGTGGATCCAACCAAGATCCAAGTCATACATGACTGGCTAGCCCCAACAACACTCACTGAGATTTGGAGCTTCTTGGGACTTGCAATTTCTACCACAGGTTCGTGTTGGGTTTCTCCCATATTGCATGGGCCCTCAACCAAATAAACAGGGTTGGTGGTAAGGCAAAATTTGTGTGGGGTCGGTCCCAACAATAAGAGTTCAATGATTTGAAACAACGCTTGTGCTTAGCCCCATTACTTTCACTACTAGACCTGCAACATCCTTTTGATATCAAGACAGATGCTTCAGACTATGCTGTGGGCATCGTTCTCACTCAGCATGACCACCCCATGGCCTATTTTTATCACTGAAATTTTTTCTGCACATGGTGACAAGAACTCCACATCATCAAAACAACAATGAAGTCATTCATGGCACTAAATTAAGTTCA
>ML787347.1:546425-563597 GCA_009831015.1 Picea engelmannii | reverse complement strand
GAAGGGAGAGTAACAGAAGTACCTCTTAACCGACGTTTGTCCCTGCATGCTCCGAGTTGCGCTCCAATCCTTTGCTCCTCGCTGAGGTCTGTGGACAAAACAAGATATGACCACTTCCTACTCTATTGACATTAGCTTGAAAAAAGATCTATCACTGAATGATAAATTCATGTAACATCATACACAAACTAGAAAGAAACAGGCCAAGCGTGTCATATTGATGACAATAACGACAGCAGTACTTACAATCATAGATGCAAATGTGACAGCTTCGTCAAGTCCTCTTCGGCTAACCCTTGCCTAAACGATCCACAACCTGGATGATAGCAGCTTCAATGATTTCTCTCCTTTGGCTGACTGGAAGTTTCCTCCAAGATCATGAGTTTCACATATTCAGTTCTTCCTCCTTACTTATGATACCATAAGTTTGGTATGATTTTTTCCTTCTCTTCATCACCATAGAGTTTTCTTATATAGGTTTGGAGGAGTCTAACCACTTGGGTTATGTTTAGAACCAGTTGATAACCTCCTCCTTGGATCAGAGATCTTTTGACAAAACCAAGAATTCAAGCTCAAACCGCCTCCTAAACTTGAATGATTCTCCCCTTATTCTTCTCACCGGGCTAACAATTTACCCAGAATGGAGAGCGCTCCCTTAGAAGGGGCATCAGAGCGTTAGAACGCTTCTGAACAAGTCAAGGGAAGCGCCAGCACTTTAAATCTGAGCAGTGCTTCTACAAAGGGGTGGAGAAGCGTTATAACGCTTCTGAGGCATGGTAGAAGGGCGTCGGTGCTCCTCAGGCAGTTTTAGGGGAGCGTTCCCCTTCCAAACTCTTGATTTAGAAGCCCTCTTAGGTGTTAAGAGATTTTTGACTCCAGTGAACCAGTTTCTTCCTTCAAACCAAGTATATAAGATGTTTCAAGTGCCTCTTTAGTGTCGTTATTGTGATAACATGATTCAACAACATTCACGACACTCTATATCCAACTTGTGACACTCGCGACAAGTTGTAAGGGAGTTGCGACACTTGCGACAAGTGAGAGGCAATATGTGACACTTATCTAGTTGAGTGATTTTGATGTGTAACAGTCACTGCTAGACACCAAGCTCACCAAATCCATGAACTTCCAGCCCCAGACAGATGGCCAAACTGAGGTTGTAAATCGAATGATTGTGCATATGCTTTGCATGTATAATTCAAAGAACCCTCGCACATGGGATGAGAGCCTTCCCTATGTCCATCATAGGTATAACCGAGCCTTGCATAGCTCAACCGACCATAGCCCCTTTCAAGTGCGGTTGGGATTCCAACCATTGGGACCCATAGATGTTGCACTTCCCCTTGTAGTCACCTCGACCAACTCATCTCCTACTCCATTTGAAGTTGACAAAGCCACCCGATTCATTAAGTGGATCCATCACATCCGCCAATAGGTTCAGGATATCCTACAGAAGTCTAGTGACAAGTACAAACAATGCCATGTTCAACATCAGGTGCCACATAAGTTTTAGGTGGGCGAAAAAGTTTGGTTGCACTTATAGAAAGAATGTCGTATAGGACCCCATAGAAAGCTTCACCAACTTCATTATGGGTCACACACTATCACCATGGTTGTGGAAGATAATTCTTTTGAGCTCAACATTCCTCCTTTCCCTGGTCTGCACCCAGTGTTCAGCGTGGATCTCCTTTGCCCTTATTTTCCCACCATTATTAGACACCTCAAAAGTAGAAGAACAACCGACACCAACAGAGTTCAACCCCGAATTCCTACAATAGGCATCCAATGATCATATTATGGACAGATATATCAAGGTCACTCAACAACAAAGGATCTAGCTTTATCAAGTCGTCAAAGAAGGGAAGCTCCTGCACCAAGGCAAGTGGCTCACCCGGGGTCAAATTCAGCAGAAATTTCCTCATCTGATGGGGGAACTCAACGCAATGGATACCATTGCTTCCTAAGGAGGGAGTATTTATATATATGGATATCAGTGGCCACCCACCTTTTCCAACTAACTCAAAATAGTTTTATGACAATTTTGGCAATTTACTATTTTTAGCAGTTTTAACTTCTGGGGCCATTTTGAGGGCCTAAATGAAGGTTTTTCAGGATCAAGATCTGCAATGATATCCAAAGGCATGATTGATCCCCCAAAATGAATCTCCTCAAAAACACCTTTCCAACGGGCTATCAAACGCTTAAAACAGAGATCGTATGCAAACATTACGACCCTGGGAAGTCGATGTACTAACTTACCCAAATGGGGCCCACATGACTTTTGGCGCTTCATCTCCTAGGGTTAGGTTTTTGGATGTCTATGGGTTTTGGAAGTCTTTCTTATTGTAAAAATTCCTTTAGATTCTCATTGTAACCTTCTTCTTTTGAATGCGCGTTGTTGTCACATCTCTTCTCAGAGATAAGCAACCACCATTCCAGCAAACTTGTTTCCGCTGCATTTTACGGTTTCATCTTATTTTGTTATTGAATAGAAAACCAGTTTTACTGTATCTCTATTATTTTGTGTTAAGAACCTGTTAATAATCTATATTCATTTCATTCTTCTCATAAAATCTGGATTAGTCATATCAGATCGGTCCTCTCCTTGTCGTCTTAATGCATGTCACCAACGAGGTCGGAGTACAAAGAGTTGGGTCTCGAGCTTGTTTCTCTTGAGGAAAGAAGCTCTCACACGCCCAAGCGACCTCCCATGGCAGAGAAAATAAATACGATAGGACAAGAGATCCTTTCAAACTATTGATTGAGGAAGCCCTCACACAACAAAGGTATGAGATTGTGGATAGTTTCACGCAAATCCTTTAGCGGCTACCAACAGGTGACGCATCTTCTTCGAATGGAGGCACCGCCCCCTTCAAGGTACAAATAAACTTTGATATTCCTATATTTGAAGGTTATATAGACGTAGATGCTGTAGACAAGTGGTTGAATCTACTATAAGGGTATTTTCTATCCATAACTTTTCAAATAAAGAAAAGATTACTTTTGTGCTCCTCAAAGTCGTTCCCCATGTCAAAGATTGGTGGGAAACTTTCTGTGAGCAAAAGGAAATAGAGGAAACCTCATTATTTTCAGTCATGGCCACCTAGGAATCATTCAAGGATTCTATTAAGTAACAATACTACCCTTTCAAAAGTTATGACGACCTCTATACGAAATGGACCACACTGCGGCAAGAAAGAGACCAAGCAATGCCAGATTTCATAAATATCTTCCATACCTTGTGCACCAAGTTGGGTATCAAATATTCGGAGCGACATTTTTTGATCAAGTATCATGGTTCTCTTAATAGATACATCCATACCGAAATGGAATTTATGGACATCTCATCCTTGGGCATGGCCTATCGATATGCCATCAAAATTGAGCAGAAGCTCAAACAAAAGACACGGCAATTTGGGCCTGGGAACCCCTCACAACAAAAGCCAAGAAAGGGAGGCCCCAACCCACCAAACAAAGGACAAAGCAAAGATGGATAGTATCAAGACAACTAGTCCAAGCCGCAAGAAAATAATGACACTAGAAAGACAAAGAAAGATACCAGGAAGTGGTGCGACTTCCATAAGAGCCCCTTGGAATAACACTGTTGACTGTCGCTCAAAGTAGCCGATGGTGTTTGAAGTGAAAGCCTCTAAATAAGATGAATATTATGACTCTAAGACAGAACCAGAAAGGGGAAGATGGATCATTGACACAAAACCCAGTGCCACCGTTGCTACCACCAAGCTCCAACCTGGTGAACCAAACAAGCCAAAAAAAGGAGAGCGCCTCTTCCATTCAAAGATGTGGGTAAAATGCACCTCGCTGCACTTCATCGTTGATAGTGGTAGCCAGAAAAACCTCATCTTAGTAGAGGTCATAAAGCAACTGGCCCTACCAATAATTCCACACCCATAACCATAAACCATTGGATGGCTCTGCCAAGGAAGCGATCTCTACATCAACCAACAATGTCTACTATTGTATGACATCAAGCCCTTCAAAGATTAGGTATTGGGTGATGTTTCTCCTCTCAAAGTTTGTGATGTTCTTTTGGGCCAACCTTATTTATAGAAATGTCATGTTTTATGTGAGTCTAAGCCTCATAGTGTTATTATTACTTTGAACATAAAATTGTACAGGATACCCGAGGCAGTCCCACCTATTGCTATTTACTTGATCTCTGCTAAGAAATGTAGGAAGGTCATATCTCAGATGGGGAAGTTTTTCTTCTTCGTGATTCACTCGCAGAATAAGACAAAGATCACAGCCACATCCAGGATCTTTGTGGCTGACCTCTCCACACGATAGAAGCAAGTAGATAAGTTCATGGAAGAATACTCAAATATATTCTCCTCACCTATAGGGGTACCTTTGCACTGCTAGGTCAAGCACCCCATCGATCTGACCCCTGGTGCATCGCTACCCAATGGGCCAGTCTATCATTTCTTTTTGTTATAGAATGAGGAAATCAAGCGATAGATCTAAGAACTGCTCCACAAGGGGCACATCCACCCAAGCTCATCACCTTGCAGGAGCCCAATCATGATGGTACAGAAGAAATATGGAACCTCATGACTCTGTATTGATTACTGGGCTCTGAATAAAATCATAGTCAGAAACCAGTACCCGATTCCCCAAATTGATGACCTCCTTGATCAACTCACGAGGGCCAAATACTTCAATAATATTGATCTGAAGTCTGTCTACCACCATGTCCCGATAGAACAAACAAATGTATGGAAGACTGCTTTCAAGTCAAAGGAAGGCCCTTTTGAATGGTTGGTCATGCCCTTTGGTTTGAAAAATGCTCCAGCCACTTTCATGAGGATGATGGACGATATCCTATGATCATTCACCAATACTTTTGTAGTGGTGTATCTGGATGACATTCTAATTTACAACAATACTTGGGTTGAACACTTGCATCATATTCAGCAGGTTCTGCACACCCTACAATAGCACAAGCTATACACCAGCTTGGAAAAATGCTCCTTCGACATGGACAAGGTCCATTACCTGGACTACATCATTGATCAACATGGCATACATGTGGATACAATGAAGATCCAAGTCATCCATGACTATCCAGCCCCAACAACACTCACTAAGCTTCGGAGCTTCTTGGGCCTTGCCAATTTCTACCGCAGGTTCGTGTTGGGTTTCTCCCATATTAGATGGGCCCTCAGCCAAATAAACAGGGGTGGTGGTAAGGAGAAATTTGTGTGGGGTCAGTCCCAACAACAAGCGTTTGATGATTTGATGCAGTGCTTGTGCTTAGCCCTAGTACTTTCACAACCATACCTACAACATTCTTTTGAGATCGAGACAGATGCTTTAGACTATGTTGTGGGCATCATTCTCACTCAGCACGACCACCTCGTGGCCTATCATAGTGAGAGACTGTCAGATACTGTCCATAAGTACCATACTTATGACAAAGAAATGTACTCCATTGTGAAAGAATGTCGCCAATGGAGACATTACATTCTTGGGAAGGAAACAATCATCCACACTCATCATAAGCCACTACAGTTCATGCAGACATAGGGAAAATTGTAGAATGACCACCATGAAAAGTGGTCCACATACTTGCAACAATTCCACCTATAATTCAAGTATAAAACAGGAAGAACCAATCACGTCGTTGATTTCCTCAGTAGACCGCCAGTCATGGCATTCACCATGGTTCTATACTCTTGCGGCCATGACACATCTGGATGGCCCCAACTCTATGAGATAGACCCTGACTTTTCCACCACCTACCAAATGTTGGGTGCAAACACATTTGTCGATAATTTCCATATTTAGGATGGGTTGTTGTGTCATCTAGGGCATATCTGTGTTCCATCAAGTGAGAGAGCGAAGCTGATTTGGGAAGCCCACTACAGTAGGGTGGAAGGACACTTAGGTATTGAAAAGACAATAGAGATTCTATAGAAACATTTCTACTGGATGAAACTTCGACAGGAGGTCAACAAGTATATCAGGTCCTACACTACCTACGCTATTTCCAAACTGACCACTAAGAAACAGAGCCTGTACACCCTGCTTCCTACTCTTGACAGGCCATGGGAATCCATCTCAATGGACTACATGTCAGGCCTCCCATCCACCAAGCGGGGAAATGACTATGTTTTTGTGGTTGTTGATCGCTTTTCTAAGATGGTGATTCTGGTTTCTTGCAAGAAGAGCATCACAACAGAGGTCACTGCCAAGATCTTCCTTGAATGAGTCTAGGTACATTTTTGAATCCAAAAAACAATTGTCTCAGATCGAGATAGTCGATTTCTCAGCACATCCTGGTCGATCCTCTCGTTGTTGCTGGACACCAAGCTCACCAAATCCACGGCCTTCCACCCCCAAATAGATGGCCAAACTGAGGTTGTAAATCAAATGATTGTGCATATCCTTCACATGTATAATTCAAATCACCCTTGCACATGGGATGAGAGCCTTCCCTATGTCCAACATAGCTACAACCGAGCCTTGCATAGCTCAACCGACCACATCCCCTTTCAGGTGGGGTTGGTATTCCAACCATTGGGACCCATAGATGTTGCACTTCCCCTTGCAGTCACCTCGACCGACTCATCTCTTTCTCCAACTGAATATGACAAAGCCACTCGGTTCATTGAGAAGATCTAGCACATACACCAACAGGTTCAAGATACCCTACAGAAGTCCAATGAAAAGTACAAACAATGCCATGATCAACATTGAGTACTGCATAAGTTTCAGGTGGGCGACAAAGTTTGGTTGCACTTGCAGAAAGAACACCTTACAGGACCCCATCAGAAGCTTCACCCACTCCATTATGGGTCGTACACTATCACCAAGGCCGTGGGAGATAATTCTTTTGAGCTCAACATTCCTCCTTTCCTTGGTTTTCACCCAGTGTTCAACGTGGATCTCCTTCGCCCTTATTTCCCACCATTATTGGACACCTTAGAAGTAGCAGAACAACTGACACCAACATATCTCAACCCCGATTGCCTACAACATACATCCAATGATCATATTGTGTAAAGACAAATCAAGGGCACTTGACAACAAAGGATCCATCTTTATCGAGTTGTCAAAGCAAGGCAGCTCCTGCACCAAGGCAAGTGGCTCACTCGAGGCCAAATTCAACAGAAATTTCCTCATCTGATGTGGGACCTCAAAGAAATGGAGACCATTTATTCCTAAGGATGGAATATTGATCTATATGGATATTGGTGGCCACCCACCTTTTCCAACTAGCTCAAAACAATTTTCTGACAATTTTGGCAATTTACTATTTTTAGTAGTTTTAACTTCCGAGGCCATTTTGAGGGCCTAAATGAAGGTTTTTCAGGATCAAGATCCTCAATGATAGTCAAAGGCATGATTGATCCCCCAAAATGAATCTCGTTGATGATACCTTTCCAATGGGCTATCACACTCCTAAAACGGAGATCGTATGCAAAAGTTACAACCCGAGGAAGTTGATGTACTAACTTACCCAAATGGGGCCCACATGGCTTTTGGCGCTTCATCTCCTAGGTTTAGGTTTTTGGATGTATAGGGTTTTGGGAATTCTTTATTATTGTAAAAAGTCCTTCATATCCTCATTGTAGCCTTCTTCTTGTGAATGCGCGCTGCCATCACATCTCTTCTCAGAGATAAGCTACCACCATTCCAACAAGCTTGTTTCCACTACATTTTACAGTTTCAACTTATTTTGTTATTGAATAGAAAACTAGTTTTACTGTATCTCTGTTATTTTGTTTTAAGCACCTATTAATAATTTGTATTCATTTCTTTATGCTCATAAAATATAGATCAGGTAGACCCAGGTTTCAATGCTACAACAACGCACCAACAAAACCCTAACTATCGACCCTTTCGGAAACACCTACGAAGCAGATGAAGTCTCACCCGAGGTAGAGGCAGGGGTGGTTGCAGGACTCAGGTGTATGCAACCTTAGTTGGTACATATATATGTGATTATAACACTTAATAGAGCACCTAGCACTATTATTTCATCATTATCTAACAAATATCTACTCCGCAGAGAAAACATAACATCGCAACATTCACCCTGATGTAAGGTATATAAGCACTTAGAAAAGGAATTAGATCAGATTTAGCAGATTCAAGCACTAAGAAAGTTCACAGATATTAGATCTAGCATCCAAATTCATCATAATCACAAAGAATAAACATATATGTCTATTTATATCAAAGCATTTTATCACATAACACATAAACAGATCAGAACATTGCACAGAGAAGAATAACATAGTATTTACGTGGTTCACCCCCACCCTGTGGCTACGTCCACCAACTCTTCTTATTTATTATCTTCTTCAAGGGGTTACATGAACAGAGCCTCAAAACCATACTCTGCATAGGACAGAAGATCTGTGAAGCTTGCTAGATCCTTCCTCCTTTTGTTACAACACAAATCCCTCCACAGTCTCTTACAATGACTTGCACTTAGCTCTGCAAGTCTCATGCAGTATGCATGAAGCTTTACACTTATTGATCACACAGATCCCAATCTTATCACTTAGCCAACTTGTAAAAAACTTGCACACTATTCAACTACTTCTTACATTGCCTAGCCTTCTATTTATACATACAAAATAGGCCTAAAGATGGGTAAACCCATGGGTCGACATCCCATTCCCGTTACATATTCCCAAATCCCCAAAAGGACCCAAAAATGGGCCGAGATCCTATGATATATTCTTCATATTACGCTCAATCTTCGATAGGCTGTGAAAGTCACAAAATAGGTCAAATTGACCAAGGCTCTCCCAAAACTTAGTCAAGGGCCAACATGCCCCCAACACTCACCTATGACTCGTCCCAAGTCACTCTGGTCTGACTAGTTCTACTTTGAACTTCTCTAGGTTGGTTCGAGCTACTTTGACCTGCTGCTGTGCTATGACCTCCTTTTCAATGAACTCGTGGATGACTGCATCATTGATAGGTCCCTCTATATGCTATTTTGTTGTAGTGACAACCTGATCTAGATCTTCTCCTTGGCCTTCTACCTCTGTAAACAAATGATAGGACTTATCTTGCACAGGTTGGATTTTTTGAGTTATCTACATAACTCTGCTCTGGATAGGATGGATCTATTTTTGGGAGGTCCGCTACTCTTGGGATTGCTTCATTCTTTCCATAGTTGATAGGGGCTTCAGCTGGGCCTGTATATTTTTGGATTGGTACTTCGCCTCCTAGAGCTGCGACTCCAGTGCTCTTAATTATGGACTCTCAGCAAGTCTCTCATATGTCAGGGCACTGTGATAAATGATGTTATTACATTCTAGGGTAAGTGCCTTTATCCTTTAAACCACTCTCCTGGTGGTTGCTTCTTTTTGGTCTCTTACTTCTTGTGTGGTCTCAGGTACTGCGCATAGCTCTAAGTCTGTGATGTGTTGCTGCAGCTATTGGATCACTTCTTCAAGTTGCACTACTTTCTATGTAACTCAATATTTCACCTTTACTTCTACGACTGTCACATAGTGAAGTTCTCTATTGACTACTTCCTTTACCTCGATTTTATCTGCGAGCAATTGTTCCTTTTCCTTCCGTAGTTGTGCTTTTTCTTCATCAAAATTCACTTGGAGAGAAAGATTTTCCTTTTCCGCAGCACCACGTTTCTCTATGAGTACTCCCTGTACTTGTACCAAATCTTGGGTGGATTTCTCGGTTTCTTCTTGTTCTCATCAAATATGAGATTCAACTGTATGAGATAAGTGGTGGAGTTGGGCTGGCTCAACTCCCAACTCCGGTTCTCCTGGTGCAGTGGATACGGCGTAGCTAGATTGAAGGGCCTATTGTACCCCTCAGAGTTTAATCTCAATTCTATCATACATTGCTTCCTGCTTGGCCTCTTTTTTTTCTACTATTTCCAATGAATCATCATTCAGGGATGATATGAGGAAGTCAAATTCATCAGAGGTGAGGACATTCTGCATCTTGGTCATGGAGGATTTTGATTTCTTCCCGGAAGAAGGTTTTAGAGGTGAACCCTTCCTCTTCTTCAGGGGACCAACCTCATCTCCTTGATTTTTTTCAAATTCTTTGTCATCTAACTCGTTGCCATCACCTACTTGCTATGGTGATATGGAAGCAGTCTTCACGGAAGCACTATCTATTTCTTGGACTTCTCCAATCTTCTTTTTCTTTCTAGGTTCGGGTGTATCATGTGTTGTGTCTTGACTGTCGATGTCATATATCTCCATGGTGTCTACTAGAATGAGGAGGTCCTCCGACCAGTCCTTGGTGATCTCCTCCAAGTCCTCCTCTACTAGCTTATAGTAGGATTGGAGTTGTTCCTTGTGTTCGTCAGTGCGTGCTATTATGTAAAAAAATGTCGGTCTGCACTGAACTTCATCAAGGGCCTGAACCAGTGTAGAGTTCTTAGAGTGATGTGAGTCTCAGACTGGATGGTTGTCTTCATCTCATTGTAATAGGTATGAAAAATAGCATTGGACTGCCACTGTTTATTCATATCGCTTGAGTACCATAGTGTACTGAAATTTGTGGCCAATGGTTCGAAAGGCTCGATGTCCATGAAGGTTGCACCTTCCAGTATCTCCCAGGCAATAAAAGTGATCAGGATCAATAGCCAGCTGAAATGAAATTCATACCCTTGATCCTGGGCTTCTCTTCAGTCGAGTTCTAATTGGTTCACTAGGTACTTTGCCCAGTTCATCTGGAGTCCTTCTACACACTTCCCTGTGAGGTCAACTACAAAACCAGTGACTTGGGTGGGTTACTTTGTTCATACTAACTTTCCTACAATCAATTGACAAGAGAGGCACCCTGTTCTAATCTGGATAGAATATACCTTCTAGTTTCATGTGCCCTTCTCTACATCACCATAAGTGTCCTTGATCTGTTGTTCTAGAGTGCAATCCATGGATTTTTCGGGGTAAAACTCTTGTGGATCAAGTCCTTTCATACTTAACCTCATGATCTGATTGATCAGCATCAAATCAACTGTTATATGGTGGTTTATCCATAAATAACGTCCATGGTAACAATACAATAGTAGTTTGACACATGTATTCACCTCCTGGTGTTGTCCGAAGTGAGGAATCTTCATGACATTGAGTAGGGTGGACTGCATGAGGTTATGGGTCCACGACTGGGGATTATCTTCGAATTCTTCCCCTTAGTCTGGGTCAGGTACTTATGTGGGGAGATCATGTTGTAAACTTTGCGATATACAAGGTTGAAGTCGCTAAAATTCAATGCCTCAATCTTATCCTGGTCTGCTCGAACTGCACATATCCCCTTTGGGAGGTACACAGTGACCAAGGCATACTCAAAATATCTAGGTACTTTGGCTTAATTTATTCTGCCACTTAGAGGTGGTAGACAGGTGGGTAAGATGGTCGGGATTAATTTAGCATTCACTCGATCATCCATGTTCTTGGTTTGATTTTCATCGGATGGTCAGATGGTCCGGCTCCAGGAGAAGTGGACGGAGAGGCTGGCAGTCCACTTTTTGACGGTGCTTGTATACCTATAGACATCAACATGAATTTTTCAATCATCAGCTCGATCAAAATTTATTCAACAAATTTCTCTGCAACACTCCACTTGTCCGACATACCCTCTTGGGGTTAATAATATCGGGTTCAGGGGGTAACTCAGACATAGTAATGAGATAGAGATCAAGAGAGTGATGATCACTGTATGAACTCAATTTAGTATGTTGTCTCAAATTCTCAATTGGAAAAAGTGCTCTCGGTGCATGGCGCGATGGGATAAATAGGTAACTCGGTAATGGGTTGCTTGCAACAGGTATGAAGCCTTCATTAACTTTGTTTTGTCCATTATGGCATGGTCCCAACGGTCAGATGGTGAGCTGGTTGTTCATAAATGGATTTCTATCCATTCAAAGCATTGATCTAATAGTTATAATGGCCCCAATGTCTATATTGCTTCGTTATGGAGAAGTGCCATGCATCGTTGTTTTGATATCCCGACGAAGCTCCAATTTTGCAAATTTTTCTTCTGCGAGGTTTCCTCAGGAACCTTCTACAACTTGTTGATCTTAGCTCACTTCTTACTTATCTTTCTATCCTTCTTCCTAGTGATCTCCGTCTCGGTGTTCCTTTTTACATTATGATCCTTAGCTTCTTTTGGCATAGTTATTTCGTGCTATTGATATTCTTTCCTAAGATTCAAGGGTAACCATTCTTCTTCATCCGGAATAGGTACTTCAATCTTCAGTGGTTCTTCTAGTGTTCTTGCAACTTTGACATCCGGGTCTCTGGTGTTAAATGGATTTGATCTGTTCTTTTGTTCTTCAATCAAGTGTGTGATCCTTCTAGTCATGAATTCTTTTAACTCTTGCTTCTTTTGTTCTAAAACTTCCTCTTCTTCTTACCTTCTAGCCTGATCTCTTTTAACCCAAGGTTTTCCTAGTAGCATGGTAAATGGAGCACTATTCTCGATAAATTTAATAATATCAAAATATTTATTTGTCGAAGTTCCATTGGCATTCATAGGTATTTGGTTGAGCTTTCCACATAGGTTTATCAACTTTCCTTTGAACAATCCTATTCATCCTAGTGAAGGAATCATAGCAGGCTTCCCTATATCTTCCCACGTTCTCTCTGTCATGATATTCACCTATGTTTCCTTATCCAGAACACAATCAATGTCAAAGTCTTCTATTCTTGCTTCAAGGCATTCTTTTTCTATGAAGATCTTTGATAAGTTGACATGTCGGTGGTCATTCGGGGTTTCTTTTATTTGCAGTAATATAGTCTCTGATTATTTTTGGGATTCTGTCATAATCTTAGCTTCTGGATCTACCATAGGGTTTTATTTTCTCATTTTCATTCCTTCAAGAATAGAAATCATCCTAGGACAATCCAATACTTCATGGTCCATATCTTTACAACAAAGACAACTAGGTCTTCTCCCAGGGAATTCCTTAGCAAGATGCCTAGGTTTTCTACAATTGTAACAAAGGATTAATCCTCTCTTTGGTTTAAATGATCCTCAGCCTTTCCTATATTTCCCACTAGGATCATGGTAGCTAACCTGCAAAAAATATTTCTAGGATTCTGCATACACTTATTAGTCCAAATATCCTTTCTATGCATAGGTATAACATATTTTTCACTATTCTCATCAGATCTACTCATATCAAATATTCTTTCATCTATTAATACCCTAGCTTTCAATCTAGGACATAATCTATCAAACATACCTAGATTCATACTTTTGAAACAAAAAATTCCACTCATCTTACTTCTACATAGCATAAAGCTTTCATATCTAGAACTTTTTCAATATTCTTACCTTTATCAGAGCACAAAGATTTCATATCTTACCTCTTTTTAATCAAGAATTATCACTTTTACCTTTCTTAGGGCACAAAGCTTCCATATATTACCTTTTTTCTTCAGATTAGACTTCTTTTCCTTAGCACGAAACTTGCCAAACTAGCAGAGTACTGCGCACTAGAGAAATAGATCTATGCACAAAGATTTCACAATTTTATATTAGATCTTTGCACAAAGCTTCTCCCAATAGGTCAACTTGACCAAGGATCTCCCAAAACTTGGTCAAGGGCCAACACCTACCAACAACCAAGTGAATACAGTACAATAATATATCATCACTGAGGTAGGCATTCCCATACTCAAAACAAAAATGATTCAAAGCATAAATGTCGACATGAAAAGATCCATGTCAAGTAAGACAAGTCATGGCCGCCAAACTTACATTGTGGATCCATGCCAATATGAATTAAATATGGACATATCCATCAAAAATACATTGTGGATATATGTGTTAAAGACTCAAATTTGAACATAGCCATGAGACATACACTATGGATATATGCAATAGTACAACCTGAATATACTCCAACACAACCTGAATCTGTCAAAAAAGATCCAGGGTCTTCTTCTCCATCACTCTATAGTATGAATTTAACCATGTGAATACATGTGTTGAAGTCGAACATGGTAAAAACCACTTGATTACCAGTCATTAGTGAATACCATTAACAAGTGCGAGGGAAATCACCATTAATGTCAATGACTCCCAAGCTACACTAGTACAATCCAACGGATGTGAATTTATGAGTTGAGGTCGAACACTCGGTGGAATCTCTTGATCAGGGGTCAATAATGAAAACCCACTGCTGAAAGCGAGGAAACCTGCCATTGAGGCATGCAAGTTCCAAGGTACCAATTCATTTCTAAGTCTAATTTCCAAATAATGAGTTGAAGTTGATAGGAAAAGACTCGTCACAAGAGGGCCATAATGTATCCCCCATCAATGACATGAAATGAATAACAAGTTTTAAGTAGATCAGAGTAACAAGCGATTCAGGGATGACTCAGGGATGGCCAACACAATAGAATTCTTAAGGATTGCAGAAATGGTCGAGGCAATAGAAGGATTTCTGGGTTGAAATTCTCTTTGAACATATTGATGACATGAAAAATGTCTCAAAAACACTGACTCAACAACAGGGATCATAGAACAATTTGTAATCTTATAAAGGAGTATGATCAAGAGACAAGCAAATTTTCCAACCTAGACACGGAGAGATTGAAAGGGTGTTATCTTCAAAAGTGACTCTTCCATAAAATACAGGTTTAGATATATTTCTTCCCAATTTCCCCCCACCATTTCTGGCGACTACCTCTTTGTTTTTACACAATATTGAGGAAGATAACATATGCTTTAAATTTAATCTCATCCTTCAGATGAGTCCCTCATAGTATGTTTAATGAACCCTAGGAAGGAGTGGTTCTATCCCATATGGGTCTTTCGATGTTTGTTTAATGAATCCAAAGAAAGAAAACTCAATGGTATTTCATATTTACAGAGTTTGAAAAACACTTAAAGAGGACTCCATCAGGTCCTTTTTCGTAAGTTAGTCTGACAAGAGCGAAAAAGAGATAATATATTGCTCATCAAACATTTTCTTCAAATACTTTTACGAGCGTGAAAAGAACAAGATCGGTCAACAATATTTTCATGTTTAGAGAGTCTGAAAACAGATTAAAGGGAACTCGAGTAGGTTCATTTTTTGTATAACCTTCACGAGTATGAAAAAGTGATAAAATTTTAATTGGTTAAATTCTCAGGTATTTATGAGCATGAGAAAGAACAAATACTAAGCTCGGGATTGTTTTCATTTTTAGTCAAGATTAAAAACTAAACAAAACTATACTTGAACCTGGTTTCATTTTTACACAAGCATGGACCAAAGGAAACTATGCTTGAACCTGACCTGGTTTCATTTTTACACAAGTTTGAAGCAGAGGAAACAATGCTTGAGGTAGGTGGTTTCATTTTTACACAAGATTGAACTAGAGAAAACTATGCTTGACGCTTCCCAATGCATAATCCAGGGATGGTTGGTACTTATCCCCCAACTTAAGAAGATAGTGTCTTAACTTCAACATGAAGTCCAGAGGTTGTAAGCAAATTTCCCCCAAGATTCATTTCATCCAACTGCAAAGGTCAATGAAGGGAAGCTTCAAATACTAGACGAAGGACTTGACTCAAATAGAGAGGGGGAAAACTATTTATTTTTTTAACGAGCTTGAAAAAGTAACAGGAACTATGCTTCAAGAATCTAGGTTCAATACCTAGACCTCTATTTCATTTTTAAGGACCTTGACACAGAAACAAGAACTATGCTTGTAATCTTTGTTTCAGTTTTTAATGAGTTTTCTACAAAGACACAAAATTATCCTCACACCTGGTTTCATTTTTTAACGAGCTTGAAATCAGAAAACCATGCTCAAAGATGGTTTCATTTTTTAATGAGCTTCAAATCAGAAAACCATGCTCAAAGATGGTTTCATTTTTTGATGAGCTTGAAATCAGAAAGCCATGATCAAGTTTGGTTTCATTTTTTAATCATCTTGAAATAAAAAAACCATGCTAAAAAAACTTTGTTAAGAACCAAATACCAATATAGCATAGAAAAACCTTAGAAAAAGTACTCAATGCCTTGAAAAAGAGATAATTTCAGATAATAAGCCTTTTCTAGGGGGCAACCTCCTTTTACCCCACTTAATTGTTCAAGTACAATATGATTTAAAATGAAAATGTCTCCTTGGTATATATAGGAGACTAGGAGGTATAATTACAACTAATGGCCTAAAGTCAACATAAATAAAATAACATTACTAATATAATATGCCCCATTTAAGGGGTAATGAGCCAATATTAGGGCTTAACATGCCCCTCCCCTTGAGACAAGTGTTTTCCACAATGCTTGAGTAACTCTGGATGCTTCTATATAAAAGACTCATCTTCCCAAGTGGAATCTTCAGTCGGTAGTTTCCTCCATTTAATGAGATACTCTGAAATGGATCTATTCCTCAGCTGGCGAATTCTTGTGTCAGTGATGGCTTCAGGTTCCAATATGATTTTTCCTTCCTTGTCAAGTTCTGGAAATATAGCTTGAACTAGGATCTTATCACCTATAACCTTCTTTAAGCATGAAACATGGAAAACTGGGTGTACTCGTGAAGATGCAGGTAGCTCTAATTTGTATGTCATAGTACCAATCTTTTGCAACACATTATAAGGGCCATAGTACTTTGGTTATAATTTATTATCCTTCTTGGCTTGCTTGAGGGACATCTGTTTGTATGGTTGTAGTCTTAAAAACACCCAATCCCCTACTTCAAAACTTCTTTCACTACGATGTTGATCTTCTTGTTGTTTCATGCGATTATGTGCCATGGTCAGGTTGTCCTTTAAGATTTGGAGAACTTGTTGTTGATTCTCAATGTGATATTCCATTGCTTGAACCTTAGAATTTTCTTTTAGAGAAGAAGTGATGGAAGGAGGGTGGTATCCATAAAGTGCCATAAATGGTGTCATTTTTGTTGTAGTATGAAAGGAAGTGTTATACCACCATTCTGCTAAGGGTAACCATTTGAATCATTGTGTTTGTTTATCAGAGACAAAACAATGAAGGTATCCTTCCAGACATTTGTTCACTATTGTTAAGGTCCTAACCCGCACATAGGTAGATCAATGCATTCGTATGTAATAAAGGTCAATATTAATAAGACCTTTCAATAAAATAGAATAAGGTGGATGTAAGAAGACCTAATAGAAGCTTCTACTTCTAGAAGGATCTTCCTCTAGATGCTTCTCTTAATAGACATAGTTAGTATAAATAAGGGT
>ML787347.1:473216-500510 GCA_009831015.1 Picea engelmannii | reverse complement strand
TCAAAGAATTGCTCCATCTGAAGTATCCATGTGATTGGGTCCTTGCCATCAAACTTCCTCATATCAATATTAGGAATGTGGTTGGTCTTCAAACCAAAGTTGGAGTTTCTCCATTCTTGATTCACCTTCCTTGTGTCCTCATCTTGAATTTCATGGGATGCATTTTCACTTTTAGGTGTCTTCTCTGTTACGAAATTTTTCAATACTTCCATGATCTCCCCTTTTAAGCCATCCATCTTAGTATCCAACTTAGTTTCCATTGAATCCATCTTAGTATCCAACTTAGCTTCCATTGAATCCATCTTCTTTTGTAGTTCATTTATTTCCCTACACATTTTTTCACCTTCATCAAGAGTCCAAGTAGGATTTTATGGAGGCTTAGTTGGTGTATAAGTTCCCTTTTTTGGTGGCATGTTGACCAAGTATCACTTTTGAACCTTGATTTTGAGGTGGTTCTTCCAGACAATATTTCTTCTGTTGTATCTCCCAAGTTTCAGCCCTTCTGGGTATGGAACTTTCTTTTATGTAGTTCTCTGATATGTCTTCTCTGCAATTCCACAGGTCTAATCAAAATTGGATGTGCCAAGTGGACTTTATGGTAACTTCCCCACAACTTGTCAATTTTTTTCCTTTCTAGGATATCTCACTTGTATAGCGTGCCCCACCAAAAATAATTGATATAGAATTATGAAAATCGTACTAGAGATACTACAGACTGTCCAAAATCCAATGAAATCAATCCCACTCAATTTGGATACTCTAGGAAGAAGTTATGATTGTTTTACCTGGAACACCTTCTTGAGACTAGTCAATAGGACTAGTCAGATACCCTATCTTACACAAGGTGTATATACAAATTTGAGATGACCCAAAAACTGAAACTTTTACCACAGATACCTTACTAATTTCCATAAATTGCCTCTAAAGTTTAGGGTCTGAAATGTTATGGAAAAGTTTTTATAGAAAAAATTATGCAATGACTCATTTCAAGATGATTCTGGAACCCTATCTTGTACAGGTTGTATCTTTGAAATTCTAAGGCGTAAGGAGTTGAATTTTTAACCCAACATACCTTGATCAGTCTACTAAATATCCTCCAAGCCAAAATTCCAAGGTGTCTCAGATGTATCAGCGAAACCCCAAGACCTTGAGCTCTGATACCATATGTTAAGAAACAAATACCAACATAACATTGAAAAACCTCAAAAAAAGTACTCAATGCCTTGAAAAAGAGATAATTTTAGATAATAAGCCTCTTCGAGGGGGAAACCTCCTTTTACCCCACTTAATGTTCAAGTACAGGATGATTCAAAATGAAAATGTCTCCTTCGTATATATAGGAGACTAGGAGGTATAATTACAACTAATGGCCTAAAGATGACATAAATAAAATAACATTACTAATATAATATGCCCCAATTAAGGGGTAATGAGACAATATTAGGGCTTAACAAACTCTTCTTGATCATGGCTTCCAAGAGGACAATGCTCTGGAAGGAAACCATGTCAAGGGAAAAAAATTATTCATGTATTCCAAGAGATCTTCACTAGACAAAATCACAATGATCTAGAAAAACACCACATCAAGGTTCATGACGGTGGTAAGGAGATCAAGATCCAATAGCCCTACCGAATAGATCACCATGTTAACTACCGGATCCAAGTCATAAGATATTGAGCTTACAGTGAGAGCCTCATCCACATCAGTAGTTGAAGGCATGGGAGACAACGTCACATAATTGACTTGTGGCAAGGGTGATACCGAATGCATATATGAATCGTTCAGGGAATTCATCAAGTTGACGATCAAGTCAGGACCAACAAATGAAACATGATCAATAGTCACCCTTTGTTTATCATGTGATAAATATATCACACGAAAAAGAGTAGACACAATAGATTTCATGGCATAGACATAATATCGCCCAAGGAATAAATTGAAATTCAAGGGATCTTGGAATACCATGATGTCAATAAAAACATTTTTTCCTCCTGTTATCACACTAAGTTGGCTTGGGTCTCTTAGTTTGTTTTTGTTAAAAAAGAAAAATTAAAAAAGAAAAACCTTAGATTCTTATTTTCTCTTTAAAATAAATTTCTCATGCATTAAATGTTATTTATGATAGGACCCCTTAGGATGAATAAACCTTTGAGTCATAGCTCATGTGTTGATCCAGAGTTCATTTTTGGTCCTTAAACCCTTATGAGATCATGGTCTATTCTTTATGTCCCCTCTCGTCATTCATCTCTAGGTTGATACCTTCCATGAGCAGGCTGATGTGACACACCTCTCTCATCACTCATGACCTCGCATGCATACCTCATCATCCCCACTCACCTGTCCAATCATTTTTTGATTTGGAGAATGTTTCCCACTAAGAAGGAATTTCTGTAGCGCCTATCATGATTATCATGCACCCACTCCAAGTCATGATTGCCACAACTGATACCTTAACCCTTGTTTTTAGTGCCTAAAATCAGTTGAAATGATTTCAAAAGATCTTGCATTTATGATCCCTGGTAATAGTTTCTAAATTTGAAAAGTTCACCAGTGATGCGCTACGTAAGTTTGCCAATTCAGATCAGATGATCACATGTCCACTAAATCTGATGCTGTGAGATATTTCAAGGCCGAAGTTTCCTCAATCTCATCCTAAGTTTGTGCTGAGGAGCTCAACAGTTGTCGACTTCACAGGTATCCTGTGCAACCTCCTTCGCATATTAATTTTCATAGGAGATTTGTTCTTGGGGTTCAATGTTCTAAGCTTGCAGGGTAGTATGGGAGCCATATTTGCATTCCTGTAAATATCTTCGCTTGTATCCATAGTCTGATTATTGTGGTTAGTCATAGACTTTGAAATTCATGGTCCTGAAATAGCCTATTCTTTGTGTATGTGTTGCACTACGCAGAGGCAATACTCAAACATCTTTGATTATCCTTCGCTTCTTTTCATCCTGTACGAAGAGTCATTTCGGAATTACTTCCTCATAGTCTACACTCTGAAAACCTGTATAAGCCCGAAAGTCCATTTCTCATAGCCAAGTTCATTTTGTAAGAAATTTTAATTTGGAGGGCCATCATTGTGGTTTTGAGACTTAATTTGAATTTTTTTGGTAAATAGCATCCCTTATAGCCTCTTAAGAACCCTCTTTTTGAGTCACGGAGACCCCTCAGTCGAAGAAAGCACACAAAGGTGGCAAGATAGTTTGAACAAAACCCATGGACATGTGCATTTTTGACACAAAACCCATGGTAAGGGAAATGTTTCTAAGAGCAGGATGCCTCTCTTTCTGCCAGAAAATGCAGAGAGTCCACTCAGAAGTAGAAAAACAATTTTCACTAAATTTTGATGGCAAGAAAACCATAGTTGGAGATTTGGAATTTGACGTGATTGAAGCCTCCATCCCAGCTACAACAAGGATTCCCATTTCAGGAGAAAATTGGTTCAAGGCCATGGTATTGAGTTCACCTTTCATTAAAGATATTTTCAAGCTTGAATACCAAGCCAATGATTTATCTAAGAGTGTGCCAAGGAATCAATTGATTGACCAGTTTGACAGAATGTTGAAAATCATACAGAGATATTTTAGTTGTGAAGGGATATTTAACACCCTATATCATTACCACATAAGGTTGTTGTTGCATTTTACTGGTAAGGTTTAGATGAATATTCCATATTACCTTCTGAGAAGTATAGGTAAAATGATAGTTAGGGTGCAAGCCAAATCCAAGGATGTGGACTCTAGTCTTTTCCACCTTGGACTTATCAGGATGCTTGTCTCTGAAGAGTTGGGAAAGAAAGAGATCTCCTAGGAGAATTTTTTGGTCTCTTCCCACTTTAAGCTGGACCCAACACCTACCCCCCAATCACAAATTGCAGGCTCTTCATCACCTACCAATACTAAAATAGTGATCAGGAAGAAGAGAAAGGGAAGAGCCCTTATTACAGAGATCAATAAGAAGGTTAGAGAAGCTGAGGAGGAGATATGTCCTTAACCACATAGATATTTCTCACCACCACCTCCACAAAGGTTAGAAGAAGTTCCATATTCTACCAAGGTGACATCAAAAAAAGGGAAGAAGCTTATCTTTCCCTCTCCTCCTCTAGCAGCTGAAATCAAAAGAAAAATACCTTTCACCAGGTCATCAATTCCTAAGGGGGATTTCAATGGAGAACCTTTACAAGAAACCCCTGTACAAAAAATCAAGGTTAAAGTTACCAAAAGACCTTTGGAGAGGGAAGATGAAATCTCTGTGAAGGATTGTAAAAAACCTATGAAAAATGAAGGAACAACTATTGTGGAAGAGAAGAAGCTTAAAGGAAAAGGTTTTGAGAAGACTGAGGAAACATGCAAGGAAACTCCTGTACATATGGAAGCAAAGGAGGAGAAGAAGCCTATTAAGACTGCACATGTCCCCAACCCCCTTGGCATCTATACCTACAAAAGACTTATTAAGAAGCTTAGGTATGCAAGGAGAGAAATAGATTGTCTCAAAGAAGAAAACATGGTCCATTTGGCTCAGATGAATGAGCTCATGACTGGCTACAACCGTACCCTAGAATTGGCAAGGTTCGTAGCAAGAAAGGCTCTTTTTTTTCGTAAACAACTAAAGAATCTTTACAAACAAAATAGGGGTTTCTAGGCTCAGAACAGGAAGCTAAAGGAAGAACTGAAGCATTTCCAAGATGAAGTAACCCAAAATAATTTGCAAGTGTTGGTTGAGGCTACAATTGAAGTTGAAAAATCAGTAGCGAAGGAGAGCACAACGATACTGAAGAATCCTACCAGTGCTAAGAAGACGAAATCTATTGAGTTAGTTGAAGACACTCTTTCCACCAGGAAGAGTGTGAGGCTAAGTGTTAAAATGACAAAGTAGTTGGTAGTGGTAAGCCCCATTTTTGAGAGTTTTTCCTTCTTGCGAAGGTTAAATGATATGCACATATGAAGTTTTTCCACCTATACAGGCTTCTAGGTGTTTAGCTATATGAATTTTGGATTTTTTTTCCAAGTACTAGTTTCACTCAGTGGTAAAAGAACCTAAGTAAATAGATTTGTCATCATGGAAGGACACAAACAACACTACACACATTCAAGAGTCAAATACATTACATTTAAGCATAGCTACCCAAACCCTTATGCAGATGCAACATAGGTGGCACTGCGTAATATTTTACATAATGCAGAATTGTTACACAGGCGCTACCCATAGGCGCTGCGTAATATCTTACAGAGAGAAGGTTTACACACAAACGCTACTCAATTTTGCAACAAAGGACAAATGTAGCCACAGATATGCAGCACATGGGTGCTACCCACATGCACTACCTTCTCTCCTTGTTCCATTCTAGGGGGCGCTACACAGAATTGATACCCAAGGGAGTAGCCAACAAACACTAGGGATCTAGGAAGACTAAGCCAATAGTTTTGGATAAGTTAATAATGGAATAAATGACAGAAGTAGAAATTGGCATGCAAGGGACAACTACAAGCTCCAAAGAGACACATGGAAAAAAAGGAGTTGAGCAAAAAAAGAGGATCAAAGAAGTTAGAAGCATGATTGGGTTTAGTGACCAACACTTCCCTGTTTTATAGAATAGGTTGTTATCTTAGTTGTTAGAATAAAAAAAATTCTGAGATTTTTAAGGAAAAGAGGCCATCTCATACCTCTAGTTTTTGCCTCCCTTTCTTGTTATAAATAGATATATGAATTGCTTTAATAGGTTCGGATGGTAGAGAAAGGCTCCCAAGAAATTTTAATATTTTTGATAAAGTGACTGTGATCTAGTATGCACTGGACTTAATAATTTTTAACTAATAGAAAGCAGCTCCTATTTCAGACTATTTTCTTCTAATGCTAAATGTTCATATTTGAATGCTTCATATGGATTATTGTGGTAATGATATGATGGATGTTTGATCATTTTATTGTCATGGTGTTTATTTAGCTCCTTAGTTTCTAATTTCAAGAAGATCTTGTTTTAAGAAACTTTCTTCCTTTGGGATTTTGTGGACTTGATGTTTGCTGTATCTCTTACATTCTTCTCATTCAAGTCTTCCTTCTATCCATATTTACTCCCAAACTACTGGTTGAAATTAGCCAAGACCTTATTTGTTGTTACATGTTAGCCCTATTTATGAGTGAGGATATTATCACTCCGAGTTTTTCCATTCGACCTTTGAAAAAAAACTCATACTTTCACATATCATCTGATGGGTACTAGGCTTACCTTCGTTGCAATCAGAAGGTGACTCCTAGTGCTAACATTTTTTGTGTTGTTTCCAAGGAATGATTTGAAGACTTTTCCCTGGGATAGAACGACAATGCTTACTAGCTATCAAGGTGCATTCGGACTTAGTATTTTGAAGATTTCATCTTGCACCTGGAAACTCCATTGATTCAGCTCTGGTGCCTAAAGGTAGACATACAATATCAAATCCATAGTTACCTTTGGTTCCACCTAAGGCTGACCCAAAGAAGATAGCCAAGAAGGGAAAAGCTTCTAAAAAAGGTTTTTCTGCTGCTACTACAAGTGCTTCTGGTCAGTTGTCTGATTCCACTCTTGATACTCCAGCTGTTTTATCAAGTAAGCTTCCTTTATCTTCTGCTGAAGTATCTAAAAAGCTATATTTTGAAGAGTTTCCTATTGAATACTCTACCTTTGAAACTGAATTGAAAGAAGAAAACATTGATATATTCTCCTCCCCTAATATTGAGAAGTGTTTCAGTCTTGATAGTTTTGAATATTTCCCTATGTTAGGTTTTTCTACACCTCTCTCTGTTAAAACTTTAGCTGCTAAAAGAGTAGGAACTTCATCTCCTTCTCATACCTTACCATCCTCTTCCAAGACTCCACCTGCTATTGTGAATACTGAAATCTCCCCTTTATCCTTTTCTCCTTCTCCTAATCTGCACATAACCAGATCTCCTTCTCCTTCTTGTTCACCTACAATCCAAAATCAAATGCCAGTTGTTAACCCCCTTGCAAATAGGATGGATGCCATAGTGGCTTAAAGATATGCTCCTCTAGTCTTGCCTCAACCAATGAATTCTCTCCCCCCTGGAGATTATTTGAAATACATGCCCAAGCTTACAGGAGAAGAAGATATAACAGTTGAGGAATATCTTGTTGCTTTCTATAGCTATGCAGATAACCAAAATATTGAAAATGAATATGTTTGGATGAGAGTTTTCGTCCAAAGCCTTTTTGGTGAAGCTAGGAAGTGGTTTAGGGGTCTAGCCCCTAGATCCATTATGGGTATTGAGGCGTTGGATGAAGCCTTTTTGAGGCACTGGGCTGACAAAAATGATTTTTTGTATTATATCACTGAATTTGGATCTTTGAAAAGGAAAGAAGGAGAGTCTGTCTCTAACTTTTCTAAAAGGTTTAACAAAATGTACAAGAAGATCCTTGATGAGATCAAACCCACCGAAACCATGGAAAACATCACTTATGCCAGTGTTTTTGACTTTGAGTTCTGCCTTCTATTGAGAGAGAGAAGGTCACCTTCCTTAGTTCATATGTAGGATGTTGCCTTAGAGGTAGAATCCAACATAATTGCTTCAGATAAGCTCAGGGGAAAATCTGACAAAGATAAGAGGAAAAATAGAGATGAAGATTCCACTTCTGACTCTCCTGTTGTTCATTCACAGGTAGATGAGTTGACCAAATTAGTAAAGTCCCTTTCTACTGAGATCAAGAAGTTAAAATAAGAAGGAAGACAACCATATAGAAATTCTTAGAACACTGAAAATAGAGGTAATTTTTGGAGACCCAACAATGCTCCCCAAATCCTTCCTAGAGATCCCAGAAACAGAGAGAGAGAGAGATGATCAATGGATTTAAGCTCCTTTTCAGAATTATCTGGTTGTTGATGAAGAAGAAGAGGAGGTAGAGGCTAATCCTGAGATTCACTGTTTAGGTGATTCATCCCCATCCCCGCACTTGACTCAATCCTCTTATGAGAAATATTTAATGGATATTCAAATCAATGAGTTAAGAAAGGGAGAAAAAACAAAGGAAAATGCTAGTAGATAATTTGAGATCTAAGAAGAATGAAGAAAAAGGTGTTGCCCCTAATCAGCTTGTTCAGAACGAAAATTCTTCCAAGACTGTGATAGTGAGAAGTAAGGAAAAATATTCTCAAAACCCACAACTTCTAATCATAAATCCTCCTCCTGAAACCAAATATATTTTGAAGCCTTCCCCCTCCTTTAGCTTTTAGAATGAGATCCAGAAAATTAAGATCCCTGTACCATTTTTGGAATTGATAAAAAATGAAGAATTTAGAAAATATCTAACCAAAATGTTACAGCCCGATGCCTTTCCTAATTCCAGTGATTCAATAAATTTGCAAGATGAAAAACCAGCTGTGATTTTAGGCCCTTTGACAGAGATGACTCATCCCCTCCCTTCTATATTTTTCTCAATATTCATGACAAGGTGTTGCATAACTATCTTTTGGATTCAGGGGACTCCCATAATCTTATGCCAAATTTTTTTATGGATGAACTTGGACTGGAAATCACCAAAACCTATCATGACTTATATTATTTTGACTCTAGGAAAGTAAAATGTCTGGGAGTCATTAAGGATATGGTTGTGACTCTATTTCAGCTTCCCATGAAAAGTATAGTTATGGATGTTGTGGTGGCTGATGTTCCTCCCAAGTTTGGCATGCTCTTGTCATGGTCTTGCATAAAAAGAATTGGAGGAACCTTGCAGATGGATCTTTCATATGCAACTATCCCGGTGTTTGGTGGGGAGCATAGAAGACTTTACAGAGAAGCTCAACTGGCTTACATTATTAGTGATGAAGAAAACCCTGCTAATCATCCTTTTTTTTTCTCTTGATACCGATTTGGGGTCCAGCATTTTGCAGCTCACTGATGCTCCTAAAACTCCTCTTGAAATAAGAAAAAAATCTGCTACCTTGTCTAAAGAACCTCGTCTAACCAATTATGTTTGGAAGATGTTCTTTCATGGAGCCTCTTCTAAGGAAGGTGTTGGTGTTGGAGTGATCTTTGTCTCACAAACTCAGAAAACCATATCTTTGTCATACAAACTAGAATTTGAAACTACCAACAATGTGGCAGAGTATGAAGCTCTTGTTTTGGGATTGAGAGTTGCAAAGGATATGGGGATTAAAAAATTGTCAGTATTTGGAGATGTTGAATTGATAGTCCATTAGACCAAAAATATTTTCCAAATTAAGCACCCTAGGCTTAGATCTTATAGAAATGAAGTATGGGACCTAGTGGAGAATTTTTCCTCTGAGTATGACATCTCTTTTATTCCATGAGAAGAGAATTATGTGGTTGATTCTTTGGTTGTATCAGTAAGAAATTTCAGGATACCCATACTGCCAAAACTCAAGTATGATGTAGAAGTCAAATACAAGCCTTCTATACCAAACAATGTCAAATATTGGAAGATGTTTGAAGATGATTTAGAACTTAAAATAATTCTTGAGTCTATTGATGAATTTGTTGCATTACACATTGTTCAGGATCTTGATTCTGAAATTACTCCATATGTTGATGTTTCCCTTAACTAAATTGTCAGTCATCATATCGTGCAGCTACCTAGAAACCATATTCCAAAAGGACTAGTTCCTTTGGAAAAATTATTTGATGAAATGATGTGGCAGTAAAAGGGAAAGTGTCTAATGACGATGATAATATAACTGAGTGCAATTTGGGAATGGAGAAGGATCCAAAATATGTCAAGTTTTCAAGTAGCCTACCAATAGAGCAGAGGGTTGAATATGTCAAATTGTTGAAGGAGTTTGCTGATGTATTTGCATGGACTTACAAAGATCTCTGAACTTATGACACAAAAATTATAGAGCACGCGATTCCATTAAAAGAAGAGATTAAGCCCTTCAGGCAAAGGTTGAGGCAAATCAATCCTATGTTACTGTCTGTCATGGAGAAGGGGGTAAAAAATATTTTAGATGAAAAAATTATTGTTCCTTTGAGATATTCTGAATGGGTGGCTAATTTGGTCCCCATGAGGAAAAAGAATGGAGAAATTAGACTATGTGTCGATTTATGAAATTTGAACAGAAGTTCTAAAAAGGATAATTACCCTTTTCCCAAGATGGAGAATATATTACAGAAAGTGACAGGTGCAGCCCAAATGTCTATGGTTGATGGTTTTTCTGGCTACAACCAGATTTTTGTTTTTCTAGAGGATAGAGAGAAGATGACTTTTACCACTCCTTGGGGTACATTCATGTACACCAAGATGCCCCTTGGTTTGATGAATGCAGGGGCGACATTTTGTTGGCAAATGTTTAACAGGCAGTGTATTCTTGTCATTGATGGCAAGTACAGCAGTGAAGATGGCATGAGTACAGGAAGAATGTAACAGATGGGCATCAGAAGTATTTTAGGAAGACATTGCAGAGAAGATTTGAATAAGCTCATAAGAGATAGTGCAGAGGATTGTTGGGAAAGGTCAGTGATGACAAAGATCAACGATGACAAAGATCAACGATGACAAAGATCAGTGATGGCAAAGAACATCGATGGCAAGAACAACAAAATCACGAAGTGAGGAAATCGCAAGGTGGACGAAATCGTGAAGCGACGAAATCGCGAAGGTGGACGAAATCACAAAGCAGTGAAATAGCGAAGTGGTGAAATCATGAGAAGATCAGGGTCATAGGATCTGGGGTATCTACGAAGGCTCAATAGCCATTAGATATGGTGAAGCTACAAGGTGGATAAGTCCAAGAGTCATCCAACTCCCCAAAACTGTGAAGGAATCTTGGCCATCCATCGGGGACAGTAGTGGACCATTGATCCATAGGACACGTGGTGAAAGATCGTCATCTCGCTAACTGGAAAGTCAAAGGAACGAGGTTCCATAACCTCTCGATTTTGTGATATGCAAAATCATGAAACAATCTCAGTCGTCAGATCAAGGTTTGTTTTGGATTGTTGATCTGAGCTCCATCTCGGAGCTTCGTGACTCGCAACTTGAAGAGGAAAGAAATATGACCATTGAAATCATGATTTAATCACAACTGTAGATTCATTGAGATCGTGGACCGTTTATTTAAGCTTCATTTAAGAGTTTTTCCTATCGCAACTTGGAGTGACAAGAATCTCCATCGAAGGAATCGCGAGATGCGAATTCATGATGAGATTTGGACCATAGATTCATCGAGATCGTGGACCGTTGATCTCAGCTCCATCTTGAGGTTTCAGGGATCACGACTTGGAGAGTGAATATGCCTCATCTCCAGACTCACGAAATGCGAGTTCACAAAAAGTGCTTTATGTATAAGCATGTGGTCTCAGCCGGTGGTCACACCATCGAAGAGATGAAGAGAAGAGTATGTGCAGACAAGCTTCTTTTCGACATTTCAGGGATTGCGACTTGGAGATTCGAGATGCCTCATCTCCATATTCACAAAATGTGAAATCACGAAAGCGTTTATGCATAAGTGCTTAGTCATAGCCATGGTCATATAAAGGAAGGAGATAGCACAAAAAATCTTCGTTTCAAAGTTTCGGAACTCGTGATATGGAGAATCAAGATGTCTCATCGCAGAATCTTCGAATTGAGAAAGTGAGAAAAGGGTAAATAACACAAGAACCCATTAGAGTTAATCAAATAATGCAGGTGAATCTAAGCATAATCAGAGGGCTATTGTTGCATGTCACAGTGTAGCTACCAGAAACCGCTAATGGTTTCTGCCAGAGGACTCAAAGGCACTTCGGGGTGATTAACAGAGGAGATGAAGAGTCTCTGGGAATATTCAAGAGGGATGAAGATGCTCACAAAGACAATTGATAGCTGGATGAGCATTCAAGCTTGTAACTAGAACAAATAAGGTGAGCTCGACTGTCACAGAGAAGACGAAGAGTCTCAACTACCAGAGAGGTTGACGAATCTCAGCATAACATACAGTGATATTGAACGAGTGGAAAAAAAACCAGAGAAGATAAAGAGTCACGATGATGATCAGACAAAGCACTCAAGCTATGGAGGATATCAGTGTAGTGTGAGTATGTAGAGGAATTGTGTGCATTGCATGCACAAGGTGCACGAAAGATATAAATACACAGTACATAGAAGAAATGCAGTTTTTGTTGTTGTTGGAAGTTGTTGTGGTTTTTGTTGTTGAAGGTTATTCATGTGTGAAGAAGGAGGAGAGCGCAGCAGCTGAATTGAACAGAAGAGGAACTGTGCAGTGAATGGATATGGCGCACAGAGAATAAAAATTAGAAGTGTAGACAACACAAGTCATGTGTGCAGGAAGGTAGTGAGGCAGATAGAGCAACAAAATGTAGCAGAATAGTGATGAGTCTGGTAAGCCACTGTTGAACATTATATCACTGTAATAAGTTTCAGTAGAAAATATTTATATTTCAAGGTGGAAGGGAGGTGCTAGGGAGGACTGTTGTCCTCATAGATTCAAGTGGGTGCTTGAATACAGGGAGTTGTAGCTTCCATCTGGTTGCAGCCAGAGAAACCAGGGTGGCAGGGTGGTGCAAGGGAGAACTCTTGTTCTCTGTTATACAGGTTGGTGCTTGTATGATTGGAAGTTGGTGCTTCCATCCAGTTGGTGCTAGAAACACTCAGGTAGTTGGTGCTTCCTTCTAGTTAGTGCTAGAGAAACTAGGGAGTTGGTGCTTCCTTCTAGTAGGTGCTAGAGAAAACAAAGAGTTGGTGCTCTCAGCAAGTAGTAGCCTGCAAAACTGAGGTTGTAGCCTCATTATGAGTTGGTTCTCATATGTATGATAATGTAAAGAATGTAACTATTACTTATCATATAAAGAAAAAGAGGTTTTTACCCAGTATGGGTTTTCTTGAGAAATATTTATCTCTTTTTTTCTCATATATGTGACTGATGTTGAATGTGCCATTGTTTATTTCCCTACATTATTGTGATCATCATTCAGTTTTTCTACAAAGAGTTTAAAAGAAGCATAATTGTTTAAGCATGGTAACAACTGATTCACCCTCCCCCCTCTCAGTTTTCCAACAATTGGTATCAGATCTGTCCCCTTTTTATCTAAGGGTAGATCCTAGAGCTTAAACGTGAAAATACATGAAGGGACTTCAGTCATTAGGCCTCTATTTGGTGGAATGAATTTTTCCTTCTGGAAGGTTAGAATGAGAACATACCTAATGGCCTTAGGAGCTGATGTCTGGGATGTAGTAGAGATTGGATACATAAATCCTATTATGATAGCTTCCAAGGATGATAAGTTAGAATTTAGATTTAATGCTAAGGGAATGAATGCTATCTTGAATGGACTTGCAAAAGCCGATTTTGTGAAGGTGATGCATCTTCAAAATTCTAAAGAAATGTGGGACAAACTCATTAACAGTTATGAAGGTAATGAGAAGGTGAAATATGCCAAGGTTCAAACCTACAGAGTACAGTTTGAAAATCTACAGATGAAAGAATATGAAACCATTGGGAAGTATTTTCTGAGAGTTGAAGAACTAGTAAATGCAATGAAAGCACTTGGTGAAAAAAATTGAGGAACCCTCTTTATTTCAGAAAATTTTGAGATCTCTGCCAGATAGGTTCAACCCAAAGGTCTCAGCTATAGAAGAACTTAATGATATAAATACTTTGTCTTTTGATCAACTTCTAGGAACATTGACTGCATATTAAATGAGGATAGTTACATATAAAACCACCTATAGAGAAGCATCATTTAAAGAAGATAAGAATGAGGATTGTGAGCATGATGAAATTGAAGAAAAATTTGTGAGAAGATTAAAGAAAGGATCAGAAAAGTACCAAGGTAAGTTGCCCTTCAAATGTTTCAAATATGGTAAGATAGGTCATTTTGCAAATAAATGTCCACACAAGAAACATGACCAAAACTCTGAAGATGAAGAGAAGCACAAATCAAGAAGATTTTATAAGAAGAAGAGATGATGTGTAAACTATGATGACTCCTCAAAAGACACTGATAGTGACTCTTCCTGTGAAGATAAGGTAAATGACTTCATGTTGATGGCCAAAGAGGATTATGATAATGAAAGAACAGGCAGTGATGAGAATGATGAAGAAGTTGTGGTTGATATGGAAGGAGAATTGATCAGTGCACTGGAAGAGATTGACAGACTCAGAATTAAGAACAGAAAGCAAAAACAATTGCTGATATAGTTCAAGAAAGACAGTAAACAACCTGATGAAGAATTTGCCCTGCTAAAAGTGGAATTAGAAGAGGCAAAGAAAATCCAGGATATTCTAAAACATCAACTATTAGAAAAGAGGGCAATATCTGAAGCCCTAGAAGAAGAAGTAGTGAAAACTAGGAAAGAGATGGAGAAGTTTCAAGCCTTGTATCATCAAAATTTGTCAAGTATCAAAGCCTCAGAAGCATTAGCCACCATTCTGAATTAGAAAAGGAATCCAAAGCTGAAAAATGGTTTGGGTTATGAATAAGTATCAAGTAGTGGTCAGCCAAGAAACAAAGAACCCATCAAGTTTGTCAAAGCTATTGTCCATGTCAAATCTACAACCAATGACAACAACAAACCTACAGAAACAAAGGGAGACAATCAGCCACCCAGGACAAGTAAAGAAAAAGGTGTCAGGAATGAATCTGTAGAACAAAGAAATAATTCGCTCCCTACTCAAAGACATCATCAACATGGAATAAATCGATTTTCTCAAAGAAGGCAACCACTTTCCAGGTACAAAGAATTTTTCTATGGATATTGTTTCTACTGTTCTAGCTTTGGTCACAAAGCTGTAAATTGTTCCTTAAGACTTAGACATGAGAAATTAATATTTCAAAGGAATAAATATCTTCCACAACAAAGAATGATACAAACAAGTAACAAACCATCACAGATTGCAAATTTCCAAATTAAGTCTAGAGAMATGCAAATGAGGAGGTCAAGAAATAATAAACAGTCAATGAGTAAACAACGCTACAACAATAACTTTGACCTATTGAACAATGAGATTGAACACTATAACTATCACAACTTTGGCCACAAAGATGCAAACTACCATCTAAAGAATTACAAAGTAGATCCAAGGATAAAGTTCTTTGATAGAAAGGCCAACACATGGAAAAGAAAAGATAGTGAAAAATGTGGTCAAGCACTTTCAAATAAAAAACAAAAGGCCTCTGGGAATATAAACAGTGGATTTCCAAGCACGTGACTGGAGACAAGGATAAGCTACCATCCATAAGTAAAAGAAAAATAGGAAATGCGATCCTTGAAAATGATGAACCAGGCAAAATCAAGGATAGAGGGATGATGAGTTTGAGTAATGACAAAGGAGATGCCCAATACGTTCTGCTTGTGGATGATCTGAAACATAATTTTCTCAGTACAAGTCAAAAATGTGACAGAGGCAGTGAAGAGGTGTTAACATCCAAAGAATGTAAGGTGAACGTAAACTTGAGACAAGTGGTGAATAAAGGCATAAGGACAATTAATGATGTTGAAATTGAATCCTCCCCTGCAAGTAAAGAAGAAGATTCAGATACAATAAAAGCATGTTCAGTTAGCATTTTCCCCATGGAATAAGTAGGAGAAGAACCATGTCATAATCCGGAAGCAGAAGTCTTGAAGGTTGAGAAGGAAAACACCCAAAGCAAGTTCTTAAACAACTCCATGACCCTGGATAAGATCTTGGATAGTCAGAGATCACCAAATGACAAATGTGGTATTGGATATAACAGAGAAAAAATTAGTACTCCTAAGAAACCTGATACAGGTCCTTTGTCTGTGAAACAGAAAAGCAGGTATGAGAGTGGTTGTAGCAGTTTTCTCTTGTGATTGAATATGGACATAAAACCTTGGATTGTATGCATCATGGAAGAAATATGAAATTGCAGCATTAGAAATCAATGAGAATCAATGGGGATATCCAAGGGTTGTTTGAACAGTAACAAGAAACAATTACGCAGAGTGTCAGTGGGATAGCAACCTCTTCAACAAAAGCATTTTGTTTTACAAAATTATATACATGACATCCTGTAGAGATAACAAGAGGAAAGACCTTGTCAAGGAAATTTAACCTTTAGGAACAAAAGGGGAAAAGAGTCAGAAGCAGAGAGATAATAGTGACAGGGGGAGTCATCCACTCATGAGAAGAAAAGGTTTATGAAGGAGTCCGAGTAAGAGAGGTGAGAATATTTTGAGTATTCTACAGAGGATATAGTGGAAGCTAAGGATGAACAGGTCCAAGAATCAGAAAAAGAAGACTCTGGTTTGGATACAAACATCTGCAGGCCTCAAATAAGAGAATCCTTCCCGTCAGGGGGAGTTTTTGTTGGTCTTAATATCTGACACCTCCTAAAATTACTGCCATAGCTCAGGGGGAGCATGTTCTCTTTGACATTAATGTCAAAGGGGGAGAAAAGAATCTGGGTACCTTTGTTGCCATCAATGCCAAAGGGGGAGATTGTTGGCAAATGTTTAACAGGTAGTGTATGCTTGTCATTGATGGAAAGTACAACAGTGAATATGGTATGAGTACAAGAAGAATGTAACAGATGGGCATCAAAAGTATTTTAGGAAGACGTTGTAGAAAAGATTCGAATAAGCTCAAAAGAGATAGTGCAGAGGATTGTTGGAAAAGATCAGTGATGACAAATATCAGTGATGGAAAAGATCAATGATGATAAATATCAGTGATGGAAAAGAACATTGATGGAAAGAACAGTGAAATCACAAAGTGACGAAATCACAAGGTGGACGAAATCGTGAAGCGGCGAAATCACGAAGGTGGATGAAATCGTGAAGCAGTGAAATCACGAAGTGGCGAAATCACGAGAATATCTGGGCCATAGGATATGGGGTATCTATGAAGGCTCAATAGCCGTTAGATATGGTGAAGTTGCAAGGCGTATAAGTCCAAGAGTCATCCAACTCCCCAAAACTATGAAGGAATCCTGGCCATCCATCGGGGATAGTCATGGATCGTTGATCCATAGGACACGTGGTGAAATATCATCATGTCGTTGACCGGAAAGTCAAAGGAACAAGGTTCCCTAACCTATCGATTTCGTGATATGCAAAATCGTGAAACAATATCAGCCGTCAGATTGAGGCTTGTTCTATACCATTGATCTGAGATCCATATCGAAGCTTCGTGACTCATGACTTGAAGAGACAAGAAATATAACCATTGAAATCATGATATGAAAAATCGCAATTTAATCGCAACCGTAGATTCATTGAGATCATGGATCGTTGATTTAAGCATCATTTTAGAGTTTCACCTATTGCAACTTGGAGTGACAAGAATATCCATCGAACGAATCATGAGATGAAAATTCACGATGAGATATGGACCATAGATTCATCGAGATCGTGGATCGTTGATCTCAAATCCATCTTGGGGTTTCGAGGATCGTGACTTGGAGAGTCGAGATACCTCATATCCAGACTCATGAGATGCGAATTCCCGAAAAGTGCTTTATGTATAAGCGTGTGGTCTTAGCCTATGGTCACACCATCGAAGAGATGAGGAGAAGAGTATGTGCAGATAAGCTTCTTTTCGGCGTTTTAGGGATCGCGACTTGGAGAGTCGAGATGCCTCATCTCTAGATTCATGAAATGTGAAATTGCGAAAGTGATTTATGCATAAGCGCTTGGTCATAGACATGGTCATATAAAGGAAGGAGCTAGCACAAAAAAGATCCATTTCAGAATTTTGGAACTCGTGACATGGAGACTCAATATGTCTCATTGCAAAATCTTTGAATTATGAAAGTGTGAAATGGGCAAATAACACAAGAACCCATCAGAGTTAATCCAATGATGCTGGTGAATCTGAGCATAATCGGAGGGCTAATGCTGCACATCATAGTGTAACTACCAGAAACCACTGATGGTTTCTGCCAGAGGACTTGAAGACACTTCGGGGTGATTGACAGAGGAGATGAAGAGTCTCTAGGAATTTTCAAGAGGGATGAAGATGCTCGTGGATACAATTGACAGCTGGATGAGCATTGAAGCTTGTAACTGGAACAAAGAAGGTGATCTTGACTGTCACAGAGAAGACAAAGAGTCTCAACTGCGAGAGAGGCTGAGGAATCTCAGCATAACATACAGTGATGCTGAACGAGTGCAAAAATAGCTAGAGAAGTTGAAGAGTCATGATGATGATCAGACAGAGAACTTGAGTTATGGAGGATATCGGTGCAGTGTGAGTATGCAGAGGAATTGTGTGCATTGCATGCACAAGGTGAACAAAATTTATAAATACATAGTACAAAGAAGAGATGTGGTTGATGTGGCTTTTGGAAGTTGTTGTGGTTGTTGTTGTTGAAGGTGATTCATGTGTGAAGAAGGAGGAGAGTGCAGTAGTTAAATTGAATAGAAGAGGAATTGTGTAGTGAATGGATATGGTGCACAGAGAATAAAAAGTAGAAGTACATACAGTGCAATTCATGTGTACAGGAAGGCAGTGGGGCAGACAGAGCAACGAAATGTAGCAGAACATTGATGACTCTAGTAAGCCACTTTTGAACATTATATCACTGTAATAAGTTTCAATAGCAAAGATTTATATTTTAGGGTGGAAGGGAGGTGCTATGGAGGACTGTTGTCCTCATAGGTTCAAGTGGGTGCTTGAATACAGGGAGTTGTAGCTTCCATCTGGTTGCAGCCAAAGAAACTAGGGTGGCAGGGTGGTGCAAGGGAGAACTCTTGTTCTCTGTTATACAGGTTGGTTCCTGTATGATTGGAAGTTGGTGCTTCCATCCAGTTGGTGCTCTTAGCAAGTAGCAACTTGAAAAAATGAGGTAGTAGCCTCATTATGAGTTGCTGCTCATATGTATGATAATGCAAAGAATGTAACTATTACTTATCATACAAAGAAAAAGAGGTTTTTACCCTGTATGGGTTTCCTCAGGAAATATTTGTCTCTATGTTTCTCATATATGTGATTGACGTTGAATGTGATATTGTTTATTTCCCTGCATTATTGTGATCATCATTCAGTGTTTCTACAAAGATTTTAAAAGAAGCATGATTGTTTAAGCACAGTAACAACTGATTCACCCCCCCCCCCTCTCAGTTATCCAACACCTTTCAACGAGCTATGGACATAGAATTTATTAGAGAGAAGGACAAGTTTGTTGTTATCTACTTAGATGACATAACCATGTTCTCTCAATCTGATGAAGAGCACTGTGATCATTTAAGAAAGGTATTCTTAAAATGCAGAAAATTTGGCCTCTCTTTGAATTCAAAAAATTCATTGTTCGCCATGAAAGAAGGAAAATTATTGGGGCATATTGTGTTAGATTAAGGTGTGAGGATTGATTCCAGCAGGGTTGAAGCCATACTAACCTTAGCACTGCCTAGATCTAAAAAGGAGGTTCAATCTTTTCTAGGAAAGGTTAATTTCTTGAGTAGGTTTGTGTTGAATTTTGCTGAGTTGCTCAAGTATATCAAAGCCATGTTGAGGAGAGATAATGAAATCAAGTGGACTATTGAGGCTCGTAGTTCTTTTGATCAAATAAAGAAATATTTGACAGAAGCCTCGGTCATAGTCAGCCTAGACTACTCCAAGGACTTTCTTATTTTTTCTTTTGCCTCTTTTGATACAGTAGTGGCAGTTTTGTTGTAGAAGAACTCTAAAGCCTTAGAGTAGCCCATTGCCTTTTTCATCTGGGCTTTGAGAGATGAAGAATTAAAATATGACATTATGGATAAGAAAGCCTATGCACTGGTTAAATCTCTTAATTCCTTCAGAGTTTATGTGTTGCATTCAATATTTATTGCTTATGTTCCATCAGCTGTTGTAAAAGAAATTCTTATTCAGCCTGATATTGATGGAAAACGTAGCAAATGGATTGCTAAGATCCTTGAATTTGATTTAGAAATCAGGCCTACCAGATTGGTCAAGGGCCAGGGTTTAGCCAAGCTGTTAGCTGAATCAAATTTCTCAGCATTGGGAGTAAATTTCATTGGCTCATGTTAAGAAAAGAAACAGACTGAATTAAACAACAGAGGTGCTTAAGCCAGCCCTATATTGGCAAATTGCAGTTGCTACAAGGACATTATATTTTTATTGTAGAATATACAACCTCCAAGTGGTATGGAAAAGAACAAGGGGAGAGCATTAAAATTCAAATCGATAAAGTATTTATTGGTTGATAAAATTTTGTATTGGAAGGATCCATTGGGAGTGTTGTTGTGATGCCTAGACCCGCAAGAGGCCCAAAGGATTATGTCTGATTTTCATGACAGTTTGTGTTGGGGGAATCATTTTTGGGGGACTACTACCTACAAGATTCTTAGGGATGAGTATTTTTGGCCTAGTCTGTTCATAGATGTTTGTGCTAAGATCAGAGCATGTGTTAAATGTCAGAAATTTTATGGAAAGCAACAAATTAAGTATTTTCCATTAAATCTCGTAGTAGTTTCAGGACCTTTTCAACAATGGGGCTTATATTTTAGAGGGGAAATTCATCCTGCTTCCAGTGGCCAACATAGATGGATCTTGACTGCCACAAATTACTTCACCAAGTGGATAGAGGCTATCCCTACCATGAATGATTCTCACAAGGTGATTATTGGTTTCCTTGAAGACATTATAACAAGGTTTGGCTGTTTGAACAGAATTGTCATTGACAATGCTGCATCCTTCAAGGATAATCCATTGATTCAATTCTGTGAACAATATGGGATCACATTGAGTCATTCAACCCCTTATTACCCATAGGGAAATGGGCTTGCAGAATCCTCAAACAAAAGCCTTATAAAGATTGTTAAGAAGTTGTTGGAGGATAACAAAAAGGCATGGGATTCAAAACTCAAGTTTTCTTTGTGGGTTGACAGAGTGACAACAAAGAGGGCCTTGGGTCTTTCTCCTTTCCAATTGGTATATGGATTTGAGGTCATTTTCCCCTCTCAACTCGCCTTGCCTATGGAAAAATTATTCCAAGGTTATCAAGGGGAGTCAGATGATATGAATAGGAGGATTCAGTAGCTGGTTGAAGTGCAGTAGACCTGGGAGAAGCTGGTAGATAAAGCATGCGATCATCAACTGAAGACCAAGTAGGCATTCGACAAGAAGGTGAAAAAATAGGATTTCCAATTGGGCAATCTGGTGCTCAAGTGGGATGCATTGAGGCAGGATAAAGGCAAGTATAGTAAATTCAAATCTTTATGGATCGGTCCTTTCAAAATATATGAGGTATTCCCTGATAACACTATCAAGTTGCAGAATATGGAGAATGAAGAGGTTTTTGGTGGCCCTATAAATGGGCATTTCCTGAAAAATTACTTTTCTTGAGTCGGGAGTGGCTCTTTAAATCATTGTAAATATCATTTTTTTTAGTTTTGTGTTCCAATAACTGACCCCATAACCCTAGGATAAGGCACTGAATCTACTCATTCTTGGTAGCCCACAGGGGGCATTACATCCCCTGTGGAGCCAATGTTATCACACTAAGTCGCCTTGGCTCTCTTAGTTTGTTTTTGTTAAAAAAGAAAAATTAAAAAAGGCCCTTAGATTATTATTTTCTCTTTAAAATAAATTTCTCATCCATTAAATATTATTTATGATAGGACCCCTTAGGATGACTAAACCTAGGATTCATAGCTCATGTGTTGATCCACAGTTCATTTTTGGTCCTTAAACCCTTATGACCTCATGGTCTATTATTTATGTCCCCTCTCATGATTCATCCCTAGGTTGATACCTCCCATGACCAGGCTGATGTGACACACCTCTCTCATCACTCATGACCTCGCATGCATACCTCATCATTCCCACTCACCTGTCCAATCATTTTTTAATTTGGAGAATGCTGCCCACTCAACAGGCATTTCCGTAGCACCTGTCATGATTATCATGCACCCACTCCAAGTCATGATTTCCACGAATGATAACTTAACCCTTGTTTTCAGTGCCTGAAGTCGGTTCAAGTGATTTCAAAATATCTTCCATTTATGATCCTTGGTAACGATTTCTAAATTTGAAAAGTTCAACAGTGATGCACTACGTAAGTTTTCCAGTTCAGATCAGATGATCGCATGTCCACTAAATCCAATGCTGTGAGAGATTTCAGGGCTGAAGCTTCCTCAATCTCATCCTAAGTTCGCGCTGAGGAGCTCAACAGTTTTCGTCTTCATAGGTATCATGTGAAACCTCCTTCACATATTAATTTTCATAGGAGATTTGTGCTTGGGTTTTGGTTTTCTAAGATTGCAGGGTAGTATGGGAGATATATTTTCATTCCTGTAAACATATCCGCTCATATCCATAGTCTGATTATTGTGGTTAGTCATAGCCTTTGAAAGTTAAAAGCCTAAAATAGCATATCCTCCGTGTATGCATTGCGCTACATAGAGGCATTGCTCAAACCTCTCTGATTATCCTTTGCTTCTTTTCATCTTGTACGTAGAGTCATTTCAGAATTACTTCCTCATAGTCTACACTCTGAAAACCTGTATAAGCCTGAAAGTCCATTTCTCATAGCCAAGTTCATTTTCTAAGACCTGTTAATTTGGAGGGCCATCCTTGTTCTTTTGAGACTTAAATTGAAGTTTTATGGTCAATAACATTCCTTACAGCCTCTTAAGAACCCTCTTTCTGAGTCATGGAGACCCCTCAGTCGAAGAAAGCACACAAAGGTGGAAAGATAGTTTGACCAAAACCTGTGGACATGCACCTTTTTGACATAGAATCCATGGCAAGGGAAATGTTTCAAAGAGAAGTATGCCTCTCTTTCTTCTAGAACATGCAGAGAGGGCACTCAGAAGTAGCAAAACAATTTGCACTAAATTTTTATGGCAAGAAACCCAAAGTTGGAGATTTGGAATTCGAGGTGACTGATGCCTCCATCTCAGCTGCAACAGGGATTCCCATTTCAGGATAAAATTGGTTCAAGGACATGGTATTGAGTTCACCTTTCGTTAACGATATTTTCAAGCCTAAATACCAAGCCAATGATTTATCTAAGAGTGTGCCAAAAAATCAATTGATTGACTAGTTTGACAGAATGTTGAAAATCATACAGAGATATTTTAGTTGTGAAGGGAGATTTAACACCTTGTATCTTTACCACATAAGTTTTTTGTTGCATTTTACTAGTAAGGTTCAGATGAATATTCCATATTACCTACTGAGAAGTATAGTTAAAATGGCAGATAGGGTGCAAGCCAAATCCAAGGATGTGGACTCCAGACTTTTCCACTCTGGACTTATCAAGATGCTTGTCTCTGAAGAGTTGTGAAAGAAAGAGATCTCCTTGGAGAATTTTTTGGTCTCTTCCCACTTTAAGCTGGACCCAACACCTACCCCCCAATCAAAAATTACAGTCTCTTCATCACCTACCAGTACTAAAATAGGGATCAAAAAGAAGAGAAAGGGATGATCCCCTATTTCAAAGATCAATAAGCAGGTCAGAGAAGCTGAGGAGGAGGTCTGTCCTTCCCCACACAACTATTTATCACCACCACCTCCACTAGGGTTAGAATAAGTTCCATATTCTACCAAGGTGACATCAAAAAAAGGGAAGAAGCTTCTCTTTCCCTCTCCTCCTCTAGCAACTGAAATCAAAGGAAAAATACCTTTCACCAGGTCATCAATTCCTAAGGGGTATTTCAAAGGACAACCTTTACATGAAACCCCTGTACAGAAAATCAAGGGTAAAGGTACGGAAAGACCTTTGGAGAGGGAAGATGAAATCCCTATGAAGGATTGTAAAAAACCTATGAAAAATGAAGAAAAGGATTTTGTGCAAGAGAAGAATAATAAAGGAAAAGGTTTTGAGAAGACCGATGAAACGTGCAAGGAAACTCATGTACATATGGAAGAAAAGGACGAGAAGAAGCATGTTGAGAATGCACATCCCCAACCCCCTTGGAAACCAGACCTACAAAAGACTTATTAAGAAACTTAGGGGTGAAAGGAGAGAACTAACTAATCCCAAAGCAGAAGACATGGTCCACTTGGCTCAAATGAATGAGCTCATGACTGGCTACAACCATACCTTGGACTTGGCAAGGTTTGCAGTGAGAAAGGCTCTGCCTTTTTGTAAACAAATGAAGAATCTTTACAGACAAAACTTGGGTTTCCAGGCTCAGATGAGGAAGCTAAAGGTAGAACTGAAGCATTTCCAAGATGAAGTAACCCAAAAGAATTTATAGAGGTTGGTTGAGGATGCCATTGAATATGACAAACCAGTAGCGAAGGAGAGCACAATTATACTGAAGAAGCCTACCAGTGCTAAGAAGAAGAAGTATACTGAGTTAGTTGAAGACACTCTTTCCACTAGGAAGAGTTTCAGGCTAAGTGTTAAAATGAGAAAGTAGATGGTAGTGGTAAACACCATTTTTGAGAGTTGTTCCTTCTTGGGAAGGTTAACTGATATGCACATATTAAGGTTTTCCACCTATACAGTCTTCTAGGTGTTTAGCTATATGGATTTTGGAATTTCTTGCCAAGCACTAGCTTCATTCAGTGGTAAAAGCACCTAAGTAAATTGATTTTCCATCATGGAAGGACACAAATAGCTCTACACACGTTCAGGAGTCAAAGACACTGCATTTTGGCATAGCTATCCAAACCCTTATGCAGACGCAATGTAGGTGGCGTGGCATAAAGGTGTTGCATAATATTTTACAGAATGCAGAATTGTTACACAGGCGCTACCCAAAGGTGCTGCATAATATATTAAAGAGAGCAGGTTTACACACAGGCTCTACTCAATTTTATAACAAAGGAAAAATGTAGCCACAGATATGCAGCAGAGGGGTGCTACCCATATGCACTACCTTCTCTCCTTGTTCCATTCTAGCGGGTGCTACATAGAATTTCTACCCAAGGGAGTAGCCAGCAAACACCAGGGATCTAGGAAGACTAAGCCAACAGTTTTGGATAAGTTAATAATGGAATAAATGAGAGAAGTAGCAGTTGGCGTGCAGGGGACAACTACAAGATCCAAAGAGACACATGGAAAAACAAGAGTTGAGCAGCAAAAGAGGATCAAAGAAGTTAGAAGTATGATTGGGTTTAGTCACCAACACTTCCCTGTTTTATAGCATAAGTTGTTATCTTAGTTGTTAGAATAAATAAATGTTCTGATATTTTTAAGGAAAAGAGGCCAGCTCGTACCTCCATTTGTTGCCTCCCTTTATTGTTATAAATAGATAGATGAATTGATTTAATGGGTTCGGATGGTAGATCAAGGCTCCCAAGAAACTGTAATATTTTTGATAAAGTGACTATGATCTAGTATGTATTGGACTTAAGAATTTTTTATTAATAGAAATCAGCTCCTATTTTAGACTATTTCCTTCTAATGCTAAATGTTCATATTTGAATGCTTCATATGGATGACTGTGGTAATGATATGATGGATGTTTGATCATTTTATTGTCATGGTGTTTATTTAGCTCCTTAGTTTCTAATTTTAAGAAGATCTTGTTTTAAGAAACTTTCTTCCTTTGGGCTTTTGTGGACCTGATGTTTGTAGTAGCTCTTACATTCTTCTCATTCAAGTCTTCCTTCTATCCATATTTACTCCCAAAATACTGGTTGAAATTAGCCAAGACCTTATTTTCTATTACATGTTATCCCTATTTCTGAGTGAGGATATTATCATTCTAAGTTTTTCCATTTGACCTTTCAAAAAACACTCATACTTTCACATATCATCTGATGGATACTGGGCTTACCTTCCTTGCAATAAGAAGGTGACTCCTAGTGCTAACACCTCCAAAAGTTATATTAAACTGACGAAGGGTTCCTAAAGGTTGATTGGTTATTTTGTTGAAAGCCAACAGATTATGTGTAACTGGCACAAGATGAGGATAACCCGAAGCTTGCCAAGCAATAGAGGAAAAAATAATAATGGATGCACCTTCGTCTATCAACATCTAGGGAACATCCCAACCAAAGAATTCTACTGGAATCTTGAAAGGAATGTGAGAGGGAAGACAAGATCCAGTTAGCACATCTCAATCAAAGAGGATGGCCTCATTACTTGGATGGGGTTCCATGAGATAAGGAGGAATTCCCCCCAGCATGGTAGTGTCTGTATCAACGAGAAAAACATGAGCGGTATCGAGTTTAATCTCTAGCGGGAGAGTAGGATCGACTGATGACAGGATCATATCGATCACTTGGGTTGCATTCTACAAGGGGAGAATGGGGTCGATGGATAGAAATGGATCGACCTCTCATTTTTCACTCTCTAATGAGATAGTGGGATCGATCAAGGATGGTATCAGATCTACCACCTTGTCAACTTGTGCAACTAAGGACGTGCCCAGATTGACTACATGAGGGTGGGAAACAATCATGTCTTCCAAAAATTTTGAGCTTTCATCCATATGAGGGAAAAGTTGAGTTTGATGACTCCCTCAGCATAACATACATGGGAACTTGACTCTACTTTTAGTCTTCCCAATGGTATCCTAACTAGTTGATGGGAAGTCATCACCATGTTGTTCAGAGGTTGACAACATGGGTTGGCGAGGTTGTGTAGACCATGCTTCTATAACCTTGGATAGACCAGGGAAATCCTTAAGAAAATAGATACCCTTACGAAGACTGAAAGGTTACTTGGGATTACATATTGTTTGATCTATATGGATAACAGTGGCCACCCACCTTTTCGAACTAGCTCAAAACAATTTTCTCACAATTTTGGTAATTTACTATTTTTAGCAGTTTTCACTTCCAGAGCCATTTTGAGGCCCTAAACGATGTTTTTTGGGAAAATAGGTTTTCTATATGTAAGTTCCTTTGTTATTGCACCTAAAATGAATTTCCTCGATGACACCTTTCCAATGGGCTATCATACGCCTAAAAAATATATCGTATGCAAAAGTTACAACCCCGGGAAGTTGATGTACTAACTTACCCAAACAAGGCCCACGTGACTTTTGGCGCTTCATCTCCTAGGGTTAGGTTTTTGGATGTCTAAGGTTTTTAACATTATTGCTTATTGTAAAATTTCCTTTAGAGACTCATTTTAATCATCTTCTTGTGAATCAACGCAATTGTCACATCTCTTCTCAGTGATAAGCCGCCACCATTCCAGCAAGCTTGTTTCTGATGCATTTTACAATTTTCATCTTATTTTGTTATTGAATAGAAAACCAAATTTACTGTATCTCTGTTATTTTGTGTTAAGAACATGTTAATAATCTATATTTATTTTGTTCTGCTCATAAAATTTGGATCAATGGTATCAGAGCGGTCTGCTCTTTGTTGTCTTAATGCATGTCCCCAACGAGGTCAGAGTACAAAGAGTTGGGTCTCGAGCTTGTTTCTGTTGATTAAGATTGGTTTTCATTGATTTCAACCCTTGAAGAAAGA
>ML787347.1:443322-460191 GCA_009831015.1 Picea engelmannii | reverse complement strand
AGACATTCTGTTTTTGATGCATGTTGTCCATAATATATAATATGATCATCAGAACATGCATCTATACTTTGATATTCCATTTCAATGTCTTTCATAATGGCATGCAAATATCGATATGTGAGAGGTAAAATATTTGACGAGAGTAACAAAAATTCACCTAACAATCTAAAACATAAAAAATAAATAGTTAATTGAAAGAATAAGGATTGTAAATTAATATTGCATTTTTATTTTACACATTAATTAACACTAAAAAAAATGGGGAATAGTCAACCTTTATTTATATGTGAAGTAACATATTACATACCTTAGGATCTGTGTCATACAAGTGTTAGACAAATGATTCGTAACTTTCAAATTCACCAGCAACAATGTAGTGGAGAGAATATTTGCTCTTGACCCTTTATAAAGTCGTTTATTTGCCTTTTCAATCAAAGGTTCATCATAAATACCATCACTACTGTCCCCATGATCCTCATATGGATGACCAAATAAGTCTTGAATCATTTGATTTGTCTCATCAACTTGAACTATGTTATTATTGTCATCTACTTCCATGGAATCATTAACTTGATCTTCATTATCTTCTAAGTTCTTCATCTTGTACTACAACATCATTTCTGCTACTACTTGGTGCTTTGTGCATAAAGTTAGGGGGAAAATCTAACTTTATAATTAGAAACAATCATGAAAAATTAGTGCATGTATAAAACATTATAAAATTTGATAATATAATAAATATTAAAACAGATAATGAATATACATACCATCGGACGATATTCATTTGATCCCCCGTCCATATGCCCATATTTTCTACAATGTTTTGTAGTTGTTGCTATTAAAACTCTTTCAGGATGTCTAGTACAACAATTTTTGCAAGGGCAGTAACATTTACCATCACCCTTTTCACCCTCTTTAATTATTTTCCCAGCTCTAATGTTTTCTGACATTCTTCCCCACAGACTTATGCTGAAACAAATATCTATTTTTTGTTCGCGAAGACCCACAAACCCTTTTTGAAGCATTGTTATTATAGAAAAATTGTTGCAACATCCATCAGATGCAACATATTTATAGATTTTGTAACGTCGCAATTCCGACGTAAAAAATTCCTAAGTGACCATTGGTATTTGACTTGGTGAACATACTAAGGTAACCGTTGGAGGGGAAAACCTAGTTTTGCAAACGTTGCAATTGCGACATACATTTTCACAAACGTGGCAAGAGAGATGTTCCAGTGGAAAACGTGGAAAGACCGACTTTAACGTGGCAATTGAGACATACATCTTCACAAATGTGACAAGAGAGACATTCCAGTGGAAAACATGGCAAGAGCGACGTTAACATGGCAAGACCGACGTTAACATGGCAATTGTGACATACATCTTCAGAAACGTGGCAAGAGTGACATTCAAGTGGAAAATGTGGCAAGAGTGACGTTCTAGTGGAAAACGTGGCAAGAGAGATGTTAACGTGGCAAGACTGACGTTAACGTGGCAATTGCGACATACATCTTCACAAACGTGGAAAGAGTGATGTTCCAGTGGAAAACCTGGCAAGAGTGACGTTCCAGTGGAAAATGTGGAAAGAGAGTCGTTAACGTGGCAAGAGCGACGTTATCGGGCAACATGAACTTTTTTTTTTATAAATTTCCTCTATTTTGCGACAATATGGACAATTTTGTCCATAACGCCGCAAATAAAACATCAGAATTTTTACAATATGTAGTAGTGTGTGCTAGTACAGAATAAAGATGGACCCTGGTGACTCTATATTAATTATTGGGCTCTGAATAAAATCACAGTCAGAAACTAGTACCCGATTCCCCAAATCGATGACCTCCTTAATCAAATCACAGGGGCCAAATACTTCAGTAAGATTTATCTAAAGTCTGGCTACCGCCAGGTCCTGATAGAAAAAACAAATGTATGAAAGATCGCCTTCAAGTCAAAGGAAGGCCTTTTTGAATGGTTGGTCATGCCCTTTGGTTTGACAAATGCTCCAGCCACTTTCATGAGGATGATGGATGATATCCTGAGACCATTCACCAATAATTTTGTAGTGGTCTATCTAGATGACATTCTAATTTATAAGAAGACTTGGGCCAAACACTTGTAGCATATTTAGTAGGTTCTACACACCCTGCAAAAACAAAAACTATACACCAACTTGGAAGAATGCTCCTTTAGCATGGATAGGGTCCATTACCTGGGCTACATCATTGATCAACATGGTGTACATGTGGATCCATCCAAGATCCAAGTCATTCATGACTAGCCAGCCCCAACCACACTCACTGAGATTTAGAGCTTCTTGGTCCTTGCCAATTTCTACCGCAAGTTCATGTTGGTATTCTCCCATATTGCATGGACCATCAGCCAAATAAATAGGGGTGGTTGTAAGGAGAAATTTGCATGGGGTCGGTCCCAACAATAAGCGTTCAATGATTTGAAGCAACGCTTATGCTCAACCCTTGTACTTTCACTACCAGACCTGCAACATCCCTTTGAGATCAAGATAGATTCTTCAGACTATGTTGTGGACATCGTTCTCACTCAGCACGTCCACCCCGTAGCCTATGATAGTGAGACACTATCAGATATTGTCTGTAAGTACCATACTTATGACAAAGAAATGTAATCCATTGTGCAAGACTACCATGAGTGGAGACATTACATTCTTGGGAAAGAGAAAGTAATCCACACTGATCATAAGCCACTGCAATTCATGCAGACATAGGGAAAATTGTAGAATCACCGCCATCAAAAGTGGTCCACATACTTGCAACAATTCCACCTCAAAATGAAGTATAAAACAAGAAGCACCAATCGTGTCACTGATTACCTTTACAGACTGCCAGTCACGACACTCACCATGGTGCTATACTCTTGCGGCCATGAGACCTCTCGATGGCCCCAAGTTTATGAGAGAGACCCTGACTTCACCACCACCTACCAAATGTTGGGTGCAAATGTAGTTTACTATAATTTCCATCTTTAGGATGGGTTGTTGTGTCGTCTGGTCCATATATGTGTTCCATCAAGAAAGAAAGAAAAGATGATCTAGGAAGCCCACTAAAGTTGGGTGGTAGGACACTTTGGTGTCGAAAAGATAGTGGCGATGCTACATAAACATTTTTACTGGCCAAAAATTTGACAGGAGGTCAGCAAGTATATCAAGTCCTTCACTGCTTGTGCTATTACCAATCTGACCACTAAGAAACAAGGTCTATACACCCCTCTTTCTACTCTTGACAGTCCATGGGAATCCATCTCAATGGACTACCTGTTGGGCCTCCCATCTACCAAGAGGGGAAATGATTATGTTTTTGTGGTTGTTGATCACTTTTCTAAGTTGGAGATTCTGGTTTCCTGCAAGAAGAGAATCACAACAGAGGCCACTGCCAAGATCTTCTTTGAATGAGTCTAGGTACATTTTGGAATCCCACAAACCATTGTCTCATATCAGGATAGTCAATTTCTCAGCACATTTGGGTTGAGCCTCTGGTCACTACTGGACACCAAGGTCACCAAATCCATGGCCTTCCACCCCTAGACAGATGGCAAAATCGAGGTTGTAAATTGAATGATTGTGCATATCCTTTGCATGTATAATTCAAAGAACCCCCACACATGGGATGATATCCTTCCCTATGTACAACATAGATACAACTGAGCCCTGCATAGTTCAACAATCCACAACCCCTTTCAGGTGGGGTTGGGATTCCAACCATTGGGTCCCATAGATGTTGCACTTCCCCTTGTGGTCACCTCACTCGACTCATCTCCTGCTCCAACTGAAGTTGACAAGGTCACCTGGTTCATTTAGCAGATCCATCACATCTGCCAACAGGTTCATTATATCCTATAGATGTCATTCTCTGCTATCTGAATCAAATGTGATCAGTTTCATGTCAGCTATTTCGACTACCCCCAAGGCAGAAAGAAAGGATTTTCACTATGATATATAGTTTTGGAGGACCTCCGACATAGACATGGCTGCAGGAGACTGGGCTAAGTCATCAACCATAATATAATTATGAGGATCCCTAGCATGAGGGTTATGCACATTACACCGTAAAGGAATACGTGGTATGGGGGGAACGGGTTCCATGTTATGACATGGAATCATCAATGGTTTTCCTACAATATATGTCAGTGTTTCTGAGGTGGTTGGGATAGATTCAGGAGGTATATTGTATTGACGGTTTTGGGTTTGTAGAAGAATTTCTTCATTGGTGAGGAGGACACTGCAATCAACTGGATTTCTAGGTTGAGTGGCACTAAGGTTTGGATATTTCCCCATTTGGGGTTGGGCAGGGTTGATCACTTGTTGGGTGTTCATCACACCTTGGTATGGTATGGGGTTTTGCAAAACATCTAGAGGTGGTGGTTTCAAATATTGTTGTCAGGGCTGTTGAGGGGTAGGTGGTGCCAGAGGGCCCTATGAGTTCATGGATGCCCTCATCCATTGGAGATCAGGAATTTGGGGGAAATGATGAGTATAATGTCCATACTCACCACATATAGCACAAGGGAAGTTAGTTCGAAGATTTGTTTTCTTCCCTTGTCATGGTGGATTGTTATTGGTACCCCCTTGGGGGTCTTGGTACTGGTTGCCCCCAGTGGGATGGTTGTGGGGTTCATTCCTCCTGGTCCTGTGTTGTCATTGTTTTAGTTTTTTCCTTTATTCTTATGAGTCGGATTGGCTATATTCAACTGTTCAAATGCATGAACCTGTTGAATAGGAAAGGGACAAACAAAGTTGACAACGGTATGTGGTTGTCCCAGTGGAGGATTAACCGACTGGGGAGGACCAGGAAATAGGAAATATGGATTGTTTTGTGGATAGGATCCATATGGAATATAGGAAGTAGATGTATTTCCACTATTTCTAGGGTTATATCCAAGGGTTGGGGGTGGACCCATACTGGATTGAGAGACTAGATACGACATGGATACCGATGGGGGTGCCCCTAATGATTGAGGCGAAACAACAGAATATGACTATTGGTAAAGCGGAGGAGGGTAATAATATATACCTCCATACACCGGTGGATGTTGGGGTATATCGTACATAGGTGGTGGTTGTATGTACAGATTGTGGTGTGTTTTCGTACTAATCAATCCATCCGCTGAGTGAGACATCCCAGGTTTGTCCTGGCTGAATGGTACGGGTCTCAAGGTGTCGGGTAATACTGTGTATAATTATCCTCACTATGAATAAATGAGGATGTACTATTGAGCCTTGTTGATGGCTTCTTCTTCAGATTAAAGGAAGGTGGAAGACACATATTTACCAAAGAGGTAGACAAGTGATTTGAGAAACCAATCAAGGCATTGTTAATTGGTGGTTTCTTCTTTACATAAACTGTGTTGTCAACGCCATTCGTGAATGTGGTCAGCAATATGTGTGGCTAATGTTTGTTTAAAATAAGAGAGTAGTTCAAGACCATTTTCATGGAAGATAGGTAATTGAAAGAAGGTTAAAAATGCTTTGACCGAAGATTCAAATGTCACATGGGACCCTAATTTTTCATCTACATACCACTTGGCTGATGGGTCAGTGAGTGTGCCTTGGAATATCCTTAATCGAACAGAGTCGTCCATGATGTTAATTGAAGAGCACCATAGGTGGAAGGTCACGACATGGTTGGAAGGTTCATCTCCTGCCTTTCGTTCGAACTTGGGTATCTCTAAAGGTAGTTTTGTAGGCATTGCAGGCCATGTGGGGTCATGCAATATAGGATCATTTGTTAGCTTGCTTAGATCCAGTATGTTGAGATAAGACAAGTATGGCATATGGAGTGGTGGTGGAGGGTTAGGTCCATCCATAGTGTGAATGGTTTGTGTACCTAACCCATGAGGGGGGTTAGGTGGGGTTGTACTTCCCAATTGGGAAGACGTTTTCCCCCCGCTTCTGTGTAAAGGAGAGCGAGTGGAAAGTTGACCTTGGGAAGTGGACCCATGTAAAGTGGAACCAAGCAAAGATGATCCCAAGAAAATAACACTCACAGGGGTGTGGGAAGGTGGATTCATTGAGTTGTCAAGACTAGGAACTCCCCCTAGAATAGGAGGGATATCTAGCAAGCATCTTGAACAATGGGGATTCTGTGGGTCCCCTATGATGTCTGACTAGCAAATTGGATGTGTGAAAACGGTGATGGGAGGAATAAATGAAAAAGAGCCTTTGCTTATAATTTTTGGACCTTCACAATATATCTCATGATCTTATGTAATCACAAGAGCATCACACATAAATCAATTGGACAAAGAAACATACATGTGGGAAGGTAGTTTTTGTGTGCATGGGAGAAGAAAGAAAACAAATGCTCATGTCCTAAAAGATGTAACATGCTTCCTCAAAATAGTATTGGACCTTCCAATAGAACTCAACAGTGGGGTCTAAAGCCAAGAACAGAGGAACTAGTGAAGGATGAAATAATCAGTTATAATGAGGGGAAGAGGGGGCATATCCTAAAAGAGATGGAAATATTTCCCAATAGCCACACAAAATCCAATCAAGGTGCAATTGCAACCCACAATTTCCACCAGGGTGGATGTCCTAAAATTTGGTCACTAGGTACCTCAGTCAAAGTGCGGAATTTACATTTTTAGCCTCAAAAATGGGTCACGGGATGGATCCCATCCAAGATGTGGGTGCCTCAATGGGGGATGCCCAGAACAACTGGACCTCATCCTTTGAACCTTCATGGGTATATCCCTTCCTTATGGTGTAGGCACACTTGACTTGAAGAATTTAAAAGTTCCCTATTTGTTAACTTCTACTGTTTGAAGATGTGAGAATCAGATAACGGGGAGTTATTTGGATGCCTATCCCTGAGATCCTACCTAGAATAAAAAATTTCTTTTGGCACCTCCTGTGGAGGAAAACGTAGTGAGTTCTTAGAAAAATTTTAGATGTGGTTTTTTGAGAGATTGGGGGTGTGAACCAATCTCATTTTGAAATTAAGCGGGAGTGCATAGTCTCGTCAAGAAAAGGGTGGGGTGTTTTGGAATCCCTTTGGAGGAAACCTACTTCTACTTCCACAATTCTAGATGAAACTATGTGAGTGAATAGTCACTTCGTGTGTGAATAAGTGAAAGTGTGCCAAAATTTTTAATAAGTTAGGTGTCACCTTCATCATGTGGACTTTGTGTGGTCCTTACAAGTCTTGATTACCTACTTTACTAAGTGCCATTGGTACAACCTTGCAAAATTTTAAAGTCCCCAGAGAACTAGCATGTGGACATGTGGGTCCTTACCAATCCTTTAACTCCCTAGTGTTATTTAATCTAAGAAAGCTTCACAAAACTATCCTATATTGTGGACATGTGGGCATGTATGGGCCCATTACAAAACCTTTAAACTTCCCTAGTGATGTAATCTAAGAAAGAAGATTCAAAACTATCCTATCTTTGTAGCATGTGGGCATGTATGGGCCCTTACAAATTTAAGAAGTGTTTGAAAAATAAACTAAGAGGAGTCCCAAGGGGGCTGTTGTCCTCTCCTAAAGATTTTATCTTTAAGGGAGATGAAATTTTCCCTCAATCATTTTTCTAATTCTCAAGATCACTCTATGGCGTGAGAGAAGAGCATACTCAATGATTGACGTTCAATTTTCTAGTCCTAATGCAAGTGTTATTATATGTGATATAGCATGATTCCAAATTAACTTTAATCAAAGGAATACATCCATGTGGCAAAATGAAAGAAAAAAGAGGATAAATATGGTTTTTAACCCCCTAAGTGCCTATGTTTTGACTAACCCTTCATTTGGAGAGGGAATCTAAGTGGTGCATATTATAATTTGCATATAATGAAGCTTAAGAAGGCTATGGGCCTTCAACAGATCACAAAAACCATTAAAATGTGTGAATTTTTGGATAGATATGCGAGTCGCAGAGTAGAAAAAGGCGCATGTGGCACCAATGCGCAAATAAAAAATGACCTTTGGGTGCAGGTGCGCATAATGCACTGAGCAACACAAAGAGTTTGATGCACATGATCATAAGATGCACTTGTGGGTTAAAAAACATGTGCACTTTCTATTACACGGTCTGGAAGAAAATTTTGGATGAAATTCTCTCAGCTCAGCTCTAAATTTAGCTTCTTGTAGGCCAAATTGGGCCGGTTATGGTTCCTGCAAGTTAAATAAACCAAAAAGAAGTGCTCAAATAACTCAAATGGGGAGGAAATTGATACCTATCCCTAGTGGAGTCACCAATCTATTGTGTCCCTTTCATCACCTAAATGAGCAAAATAAGGACGCTTACAAGTCTAGTTGGGTTAGCTAGACAAGACAACAATGAATGCAACAATTAGAAACATCAAGCTTGAAAAATAAAAAAAAGACTAAGATAATAATAATAAAAGGAACTAAACTAAGGTGCATAAATATATTAGAATAAAAAATAAACAACATTCATACCACCAATGGATATGATTGCATTAGTGGGAAAACACCATGGAGAAAGAGATACTTATGGGTCCCCTCTTCCTCCAAGGGAGGTCTCTTTAACCCCCAAAGATTGAGCTCTTCCACGGATGATTTTAAGGATGGAAAATTGTTTTAAAATGTAGAAACCTTGGTGAATCTTACTAATCCTTCATATTCCAATTATAAATTTTTGGCGATATTTTTGTAAAAATATTCAAATTTATAAGGATTTTATATAGTTTTTATAAAAATTTTGAGATTTTTAAGGTAAAATAATTTTATCCTTTAGAATTTGGGTGAATCATTTTTAAAATAGTGAATCTCATTTTTGGAAAAACCATGGAAAATTAGCCCATGAGAAAAATTTAGCCCCTAAAATCATCCATGAGCTCTTCTTACAAATAAAAAAATAGAAGGAAATGGTGAAGAAATCCAAATCTCATTCACTCAAGAGGTTATGTGAATAGCTCAATGAAATGGTGCTTATATGCTCTTGATGAGGAAAGATGATCCTCCAAGAGAATATAGGAAGCATAACAATACAAATGAATTCCTTGTAAATATAGTGCACCCATGGCCTCTTTTTATAGAAAAGATTTGAGGAATTATTCAACTAGTCTTTAGTTTCAACAAGGGGCTCTTTAGGGCATCCTTAGGTCTTTGACCAATCCCCCACTTGGATTCAGCTCTGATTTGGGTGTCAATTGACTTGGGAGATGAACCGGAAGTGGGTGAAAGGTTTACCAAAATCATAAATGCATCGTTCTGAGGTATGCGCGACATTTTGTGTCCACAGTCGTGCATCGGGTGCATGTGTTCTTTTTCGATGTTTTTCAACTGTCGCACGTGCACGTACTTCCTTTGTATCCTTAGCACATGCTAATTTTATAAATAGTTGTATAGTTTCGTGCCCTTTGGAAATACATTTTTTGGGCCATGGATGAACTAATGGGTGTTTGGAGATGATGGATTCATGTAACCATTTGTAGATAAAATTTCAGTGATAACAAATGCCCCCTGATGTATGAGGTTAGGAGCATACGTATATCTTGCATACATCAATGTTTCTTCTACTAAGAGTACCTGTGTAAGAAAGAGTGTTAAGGGGAGTTTCAAGAGAGACCCATTAGAGTGAGAGGGGAACCTGTAGGACCCAATCATTTCGCAAGGTGTGGAAAAAACAAAATTGTGTACAAATAAGGCGGGCATGCCCCATGCTCATGTCATGTAACTCAAAAATGTGTAATACAATAACTAAAGCTATGTGTTGGTGTAGATGACTGCATCACCCTCGAGGGTGTGTTGATAATGGAAGAGCACAATTCTGATGGTGAACAAACTCTAAAAAGTGGCGATGGCACCTATAAGAAGTGTCGAGGATTCACAGGAATTGATGGCCTAACAATTATTTAGAGGTATTCGAAAAATATAAAAACAACTGCAATAGTTGCAAAGTAAGACCCATCGCAACATGATAAAGTGTTGAAGTTGAATTTCGTGGGGGTCAATGACAACAGTGAGCAATTGTGATTCTCTCTATGTCATCCGAGACTCTTCCTTGTGAAGGTAATGAGAGTCAAGATACTATCGCCCGTCTAGAAACTATGATGATGTCGATAGAAAGGGAGACGTAGCTCCAAGAAGCGAAGGGCTTCATGAAATATCTGGAGAAGATCAGGAAATGATGAGGAACATGGACAAAGTCAAGAAGTGGTGAGACTCAAAATTTCCCTTTGTTGGGGGTATATGTAAAGGATACGTGGAAGCAACCGTGAAACTCGGTCTAGTGTTAGGGGGATGACTAGACGTGGGTTAAATTGTGCCAGAGGCATGAAAAAGTGGAAAACATCAGAGATATAGGGTACATTGACTATGGGATACTTGAGGTTTTATGGATGATGTCATTAAGAGTAGAAGGTACACAATGTCCCAACCAAGGGAAACATGGGTTGCTTTGTTGGGAAAAGAAGATCATCAAAGGTGACAACAAAAATATAGGTAAAGGCAAGAAACAAAGGCTTTTTACAATTACAAAACAAATAAAGAATAAGTTTGTACAAGTGTACAAATACATAAAAGGGTGCCCAAGTGTAATATGGCTTGCTCGGTGAGGGATCGAGTAGCTGTGGAAAGCAGGTGGAGGGTTGGGGGGGGCATAGATGGGTTTTTGTATTAGGTAAATGAGTGGAGGACAATCTGCAAATGGGAGAAATGATGGTGGATGAGATGGAGAGTTAATGATACTGTGAAGGTGGATTCAATATGTGAACCATAATGGGGTTACCCAGGAGTCCATTGTGGGCAAGCTAGCAAAATGAGGAGAAGGAGCATGCGACTGATTCTCAGGAATACAAAGACTATTAGGACTACCATCCCTAGGGGGTGAAAACACCACGAGTGTCAATGTGACAGAGGGGACTACGATCGGGACAAATTGTGTGGGAGAGAATTCTACCAATTGACAGTACTGAAATGCAGCGGCGGTGTGAGTACTGTAGATCTGGATGGGGGGAACCTAGAGGCAAATATCGAAGGGTGTGACTAGGAGATGTAATTGATATTAAGAGGGACTGATTACATTCCATTATTGATCATATACCTGAAGGGGATGAATGTATTGGTGATGGACAAGTACCTGCACACATTAAAACCAAATACCCAACGTGAAAAATATTTGAAGATAAATATCGTATAATAGTTTATTTGATAATTTTCAACATGAGCACGCGTACCTGGGAATTATGTGAGAAGATGCTCCACCAGGGAAAAGTGAAAATGATCACCCAAGGAAAATGGTTTGGAGAACAAATCTTATGGGATCTTGTACCAAAAAATGAAAGTGGGGAAAAGGGATTAGATATGGATGGTGAGTCCATAATTCCATCCTAGTTTCACTGACACTATGGGTGAACGGGCAGTGGTTTTGTTGAAGGACCTCCACTTTTCTCGAGGACTGATGAAGAAATTTAATGAATTACATTCACGGGAGCATTGGGATGGAGTGTCAGAGGAAGCTCGAGAAGATATGTGTGGCGTTCCGTGGATAATGTGTGGTGGACATATGGGATAGATGGGTAATGATCGGTGTAATGCCCATATTATGTGCATATGGAACAGGCGAAATTGGTTTGTATATTTTGTTTGCATGTGGTTGATGACCCCATAGTAGCATGGGACATACTTGCTGGAGTGGCAAGCAAAATGGGTTCTTGAGGAAGCTGTATAAAATTGCGTAGCTAGGGAAGAGAAGGACATTTGTGAGTGGGGTGTCCTTTTATTTCACATAAGGCACAAGGGAGTTGAACTCAGGGAGGTAGTGGAGTGATGGGATATTTCTTATTCCATCTGCCCCCAGCCATAGAAGTGGTGTTGGTGATTATGGGTGAGTGTGGAATTTTCAGAGTTAGTACTGGGATCTGCATCGAGATTCCCTCTACCTGAGGAGGGAGGGATGGTTGAGGAACTGCCTCAGGTGGATGTAGATACCATACAGGGATGGCGAGTACCATGTTTGGAAGTGTAAGCATTGCGACTACCTGGAATTATTCGACTCCAGGTGGGGATTAGAAAAAGGAAATTTGGGTAATGGCCTGGGGGACTGTCTCCCAAACCAGGATTTTCCCCTGGAGGGGGGAGGATCCGTGATAAGTGGTGCGGTGGGGCTCTCAGGGAAATCCTGAGGTAGTATCTCTTCAACTGGTAGAAATTTCATATGGGAAGGGGAATCGATGATAGGAGTCTTGTCTCTAATGTTTGTTCCTTTAGAGGAAACAATACACAATTGTGATGAAAAAGATGGGTTTAGGAACGATGGCTCTCCCTGATAAGTGCCCAACATGGATGGGTCTTGGAATAATCCAGGGCCAATGTTAGCAACTAGAAAATAATTCAAGCTAACACAGACAAGGGGGAGGATGTTATCGATGTTGGAAGAATGGTTAGGCTCGTAATGTGTAAGTTGGTCAATGGTGATGATCTTCCCATTATGGGGGAACATCATCGTATGAAACACAGAAGAGGCGACCATATTCATAGCATACATGTAGTTGCGGCCGAACAAGATATTTTAATCAAGTTGGGATTCGATAACTTCAATGTCAATGAGGATGGTTTTTCCCCCAATTTCTATGGGGACATTTTGACAAAGCCCTGTAGAAAATGTTGGTTGACCATCGTAAGCTTGAAGGGTGATGGCAGAGGGTACTAGATCAAGGGAGCCAATTTTCTTCCATACGTATTTAGACATGATACATGAGGATGTCCCTTCATTGATGATAAACTGATAAATTGTGGTGTTCCAGATATTAAATAGTATCTGGAAGGCTACTTGGGTGGGAATACATATTTCTCTACTATATGAATCAAATGTGATCAGTTGCATGTCAGCTGTGTCAACTTCCCCCAAGGCAGAAAGCAAGGATTTTCACTGTGATGGATAGGTTTGGAGGACCTCCAACACAGACATGGCTACAGGATATTGGGCTAAGTCATCAACCAAATATAATTATGAGAAACCCTAGCATGAGGGTTATGCACATTCCGCCGTAAAGTCATATGTTGTATGTGGGGAACGGGTTCTGAATTATGACATGGAATCATAAATGGTTGTCCTATAGTATCTAGAAGTGTTTCTGAGGTGGTTTGGGTAGAGTCAGGAGGCATACTGTATTAATGGTTTTGGGTTTGTATAAGAATTTCTTCGTTGGTGAGGAGGACACTACGATCAACCAGATTCCTAGGTTGAGTGGCACTCAAGTTTGGATATTTCTCCATTTGGAATTGGGAAGGGTTGATCACTTGTTGGGTTTTAATAACACCTTGGTATGGTATATATTTTTGAAAAAAATTCAGAGGTGGTGGTTTCAAATAATGTTGTGGGGCCTGTTGAGGGGCAGGTGGTACCGGAGGGCCCTGTGAGTTCATGGATTCCTTCATCCATTGGAGATCAAGAATTTGGGGGAAATAATGAGTATAATGTCCATACTCACCACATATAGCGTAAGGGAAGTTAGTTCGAATATTTTTGTTCTTACCTTGTCGTGGTAGATTGTTATTGGTTCCCCCTTCGAGGTCTTGGTAACAGTTTCCCCCAACAGGATGGTTGTGGGGGTCATTCCTTCCTGGTCATGGGTTGTCATTGTTTTCATTTTTTCCTTTCTTCTTATGATTCAGATTGTTCATATTCAAATGTTCAAATTCATGAACCTTTTGAATGAGAAAGGGATGAACAAACTTGACGCTGGCATGTGTTTGTCCCGGTGGAAGATTAACCGGTTGGGGAGGACTAGGAAATGGGAAATATGGATTTTTATATGGATAGGATCCATATGGCATATAGGAAGTATAGGTACTTCAACTAATTCTAGGGTTATATCCAGAGGTTGGGGGTGGACCCGTACTGGATTGAGAGACCAGATATGGCATGGGTACCAGTGGGGGTGCCCCCAATGACTGAGGGGGAAGAACAGGATATGATTGTTGGTAAAGGCAAGGAGGGTAATAATATGAAACTCCATACACCGATGGATGTTGGGGTGTAACATAAATATATGGTGGTTGGATGTATGGATTTGTTTGTGTTGTTGTACAAATCAATCCATCTGCTGAGTGAGACATCCCAGGTTTATCTTGGCCGAATGGTACAGGTCTCGGGGCATCAGGTAATATTATGTATAAGTATCTTGACTATGAATAAATGAGGTAATACTGTTGAGCCTTGTTGATGGATTCATATTTGGATTAGGGGAAGGTGGAAGCCACATCTTTACTGAGGAGGGAGACAAGTGATCTGAGAAACCAATCAAGGCATTGTTGTTTTGTGGTTTCTACTTTGCATAAACTATGTCGTCGATGCCATTTGTGAATGTGGTCATCGATATGTGTGTTTGAGGTTTGTTTAAACTTAGAGAGTAGTTCAATACCACTGTCATGGAAGATTGGTAATTTAAATAAGGTTAAAAATTCTTTGGCCAAAGATTCAAATGTCACACGGGACCTTGAGTTTTCGTCTACATACCACTTTGTTGATGGGCCAGTGAGTGTGCATTGGAATAATATTAATCGAATCGATTCGTATATGATTATATTTAAAGAGAATAATAAGTGGAAGGTCATGAAATGGTTGGAAGGGTTGTTTCCTTCCTTTCCTTCAAACTTGGGTATGCCTGAAGGTCATTTGGTAGGCATTGCAGGCCATGTGGGGTTGTGCAATATAGGATCATTTGTGAGCTTGCTCAGATCCAATATGTTGAGAGAAGCCAAGCATGGCATATGGAGTGGTGGTGGAGGGTTATTTCCAACCATAGTGTGAGTGGTGTGTGTACTTGACCTGTGAGAGGGGTTAGGTGGGGTTGTAATTCGCCTTTGGGAAGAAGTTTTCCCCCCACTTCTGTGTAAAGGAGAGCAAGTGGACGGTTGAACTTGGGAAGTGGACCCAAGTAAATTGGAACAAAGAAAAGATGATCCCAAGATAGTAGCATTCACAGGGGTGTGGGAAGGTGGACCCGATTAGTTGGCAAGACTAGGAACTCCCCCTTGAATAGGAGGGAGATTTAACAAGCGTCTGGAATGATGGGGATTCTGTGGGTCCCCTATGATGTTTGACTAGAAAATTGGATGTATTCAAATGGCGATGAGAGGAATAAATGAACAAGAGTCTTTTCTTATAATTTTTGGACTGTCACAATATATCTCACGATCTTATGTAATCACAATAGCATCATACATAAATCAATTTGACAAAGAAACATACATGTGGGTAGGTATTTTTTGTCCACATGGGAGAACAAAGAAAACAAATGCTCATGTCCTAAAAGACGTAATGTCATTCCTCTCAAATAGTACTAGACTTTCCAATAGCACTCAACAGTGGGGTTTGAAGCCACTAGGAGAGGAACTAGTGAAGGATGAAATAATAAATTATAATGAGGGGTAGAGGGGGCATATCCTAAAAGAGTTGGCGATATTTCCCAATATCCACACAAAATCCGATCAAGGTGCAATTGCAGCACACAATTGCCACCTAGGTATATGTCCTAAAATTTGGTCACTAGGTAACTCGGTCAAAGTGTGGCATTTAGATTTTTGGCCTCAGAAATGGGTGACGGGTTGGATCTCATCCAAGAGGTGGGTGCCTCAAGGGGGGATGCACAGAACAACCAGACCTTGGCCTTCAACCCTTCATGGGTATCTCCCTACCTTATGGTGTAGGAACACTTGACTTGGAGGATTTAAAAGTTCCCTATTTGTCAACTTCTACTATTTGAATATGTGAGAACCAGATAACGGGTAGTTATTTGGATGCCTATCCCCAAGATCATACCTAGACTAACAAATTTATTTTGGCACCTTCTTTGGAGGAAAACGTAGTGAGGTTTTAGAAAAAATTTAGATGTGGTTGTTTGAGAGATTGGGGGTGTGAACCAATCACGTTTTGAAATTAAGAGGGAGTGGATAGTCTCGTCAAGAAAAGGGTGGGGTGTTTCAGAATCCCTTTGGAGGAAACCTACTTGTACCTCCACGATTCGAGATGAAACTATGTGAGTGAATACGTGAAAGTGTTCCAAATTTTTTAATAAGTTAGGTGTCACCTTGCTACATGTGGACTTCATGTGGTCCTTACAAGTCTTGATTACCTAATTTACTAAGTGCCATTGGTACAACCTTGCAAAATTTTAAAGTCCCTAGAGAACTAGCATGTGGACATGTAGGTCCTTACCAATCCTTTAACTCCCTAGTTTGATTTAATCTAAGAAAGCTTCATAAAAATATCCTAGATTGTGGGCATGTATGGGCCCGTTACAAAACCTTTAAACTTCCCTAGTGATGTAATCTAAGAAAGTAGATTCAAAACTATCTTATCTTTGTAGCATGTGGGCATGTATGGGCCCTTACAAATTTAATATGTGTTTGAAAAAGAAACTAAGAGGAGTCCTGAGGGGCCTATTGTCCTCTCTTAAAGATTTTGTCTTTAAAGGAGATGAAATTTTCCCTCAATTGTTTTTCTGATTCTCAAGATCACTCTGTGGCACGAGAAAAGAGCATACTCAATGATTGAAGTTCAATTTTCTGGTCCCAACGCAAGTGTTATTATATGTGATATAAAATGATTCCAACTTAACTTTAATCAAAGAAAGACATCCATGTGAAAAAATGAAATCTAAAAGAGGATAAATATGATTTTTAACCCCCTAAGTGCCTATGTTTTTGTTCTCGGTCAATCTGTCAGCAGGTGAGCAAAATAGAGACCGCTCTGCATGCCTTGCAGGGTTCACCAAGGCAGAACAACTATAGCAGCAAGAGTGTTAATAAAAAGAAGAAAAACAAAACAGAAAACAATCTAATCTAACAACTGTGAAGCAAATAACGATTCGGAAATAAACAGAAATATCAAACATGAGACAAGGAAGTCCACAATGGTTCCAGGCTTG
>ML787347.1:405250-417231 GCA_009831015.1 Picea engelmannii | reverse complement strand
TTTTTTTTTTCCAAGGCTTTTCATGTCTACACCACCAAGGGGTTAGTCAAACAACCTCTTAGGTATCCAAATCATGGTGTAACATTGATCATCAAGCTAGTTTTATTGAAGTAAAGACACTAGCCTATATTCGAACCTAGTTTTCTATGACAATTAACCCAGATTAAACTGTTGGGTTAAGGATTTACATCTACCCTAGGGCTATCTGACCAAGATTAGACAGTCTGGCTAGATTTATTCACTAATCTAACCTAGACACTTTGGCTAAGATTAAACGGTTTAGCCAAACTTATTCACTAACTCTATCAACATCAATTTAAAGAGAAATTGGCCATGCTTGAAAGGTATGGACCAAGTTACTATTATTGCATGGGGATTTTATTGAAATTCTTTTATGCCCTCTTTTCTTTTTCTTTTTCTTTCTTTTTCTTTTCTTTCTTTTTTTTTTTCTTTTTTTTTTCTTTTTCTTTTCTTTTCTTTTTCTTTTCAAATTATTTGCAGAATGAAAAATCATTTGTGAACAAAAACACTAGACATAGATAATATTCCAGTCACCAGTTGATCCTATAACTTATAGTGTGATACCAACAACTCCACCTTGGGATGGTGCTTTCCCTGTGAAGTGCCAAGAATCCCGGTTCCTGACATTCTGAAAATTCCTCCCTAGTCACCTTTGTTGTTTGATTAATTTTATTCTCAAAAAAAATGGAATAACAGTGGTCAACGACTTAGGGCCTTCTCCTTGGGCTTCAACCAACTGACTAAATTTATTCACTCAGAAAATGCAGGCAAAAAATAAAGATGGTATGTACAATGGAGAGTGAAACCTCAAGTCTCTACTGAGGCAAAAAATAATGCTTCAACATTCTACCATTTACAGGTCCTCCTGGAAGATCTGTCCCATCAACGTTGTTTAGCAAGAAAGCATTGTTTCCCCTGAATTCTTGAATCATGTATGGTCCTCTCCAAAGACTCTCAAATTTTCCATGCTTTCCCTTGTCTTCATTTCTGGTGTCCCATATCAGCACCAAATCTCCTAGCTCAAAATCATCGTCCTTGGTTCTTTTGTCAAAAATCTTCTTGATGCTTTCTTGGACTACCTGAGTCTTATTGAATACTTCTTCCCTAGACTGCTGCAAATGGATCATCTCGTTGATCCTTCTCTGTGAGTCATTTGGCTTAGCTTGTACATCTTGAAGCAACTTCATGAGAGGGACTCCTAAGGAAGTGGGGAAAACTGCTTCTGTGCCATAGACCAGCTGATATGGTGACATACCGATTGACCTTTTTGTGGTCAGTCTGTCAGCCCATAATGCGAACACCAACTTGTTATGCCATGATTTCTTTCTTTCCTGCAACGTCTTCTTGATGATGTTTACCAAGGTTTTGTTTGAAGATTCTGCCAACCCATTCCCCTGAGGGTAGTAAGTTGTGGATTGTCCCAAACCAATGTGATACTGGTTGTAGAAATCTATGAGTTTCTTAAATCAAAAAGCAGTTGCATTATCAGTTATAATCTTTCTAGGACATCCAAAGTGAGACAAAATATTATTTTCAAGGAATTTAATAATAGCAGAATCAGTGGCTTGCCTTCTTGGTATTGCTTCGATCCATTTTGTAAAATAATTTGTGGCAGTAAGAATCCACCTGTGCTAGCCTGAAGAAGCGAGGTTTATTTCTCCAATGAAGTCCAAACCCCATTGTTGGAAAGGGGCTTCAACTGAGATCGGTTTCAGGGGGAGAGGAAGGAGTTTTCTTTTGCCTTCAAACAACTGACATTGATGACATGAAGTCATTGTATGATGTACTTCAATGAATAGGGTGGGCCAATCAAATCCATCTCTGAGGATTTTGTTGGCTGTGACCTTCCAGTTCATATGGCCACCACATTCTCCTGCATGAAATTCTTGTAGCACTTTGTTAGCTTCATCTTTCAATAAAAAATTTAACAGAATACCTCCAGGATCTTTCCAATACAGATTTCCTTCTAAAATGCAAAATTTCAATGCTTTCAACTTCAGAAACCTAACTTTAGTCTTAGTCAAACCAGGGGGAGCTTGTAAATTATGAAAAACAAATATTAGGTCTACGTACCATGGAGAGTTGAGAAATACCTCTCTCACGCTTAGATTTGCCATCTCTCCCTGTTCATCTACTGCAGCTAAGAAATTAATGTCAAGAGCATGGAAATTTGATTTATTCATTAATTTTGTTAGGCCTTGACCTTTAATTAGTTTTGTAGGCTTAATCTCTATGTCATATTCTAAAATAACAATAATCCGTTTTCCTCTTCTTCCATCTGGATTGTCCTGGGTCAAAATTTCTTTTACTACCACATTAGGAACATATGCAATGGTGTGGGAATGGAGAATGTAGACTCTAAAATCTTTTATGGGTTTTACCAAGGAAAAAGCTTGTTTCTCCATTATCTTGTAGTTCAAAGAAGCATCTCTTAACGCTTTACTGAAGAAGGCTATGGGATGTTCATACCCTTCGCTATTCTTTTGTAGTAATACTGCTGCAATGGTATGTTCGGAAGAGAAATAAAAAAGATAGAAATCCTTGGTAAAATTAGGACTGATCAAGATGGGGGCCTCTGTGAGTGCTCATTTAACTTGTTCAAAATACTGCCTAGACTCAGTGCCCCGTTTTATTTTTACATCCTTTTTTAACATATTTGTAATGTTTCTAAGGAGCTCTACCAGATTGAGTATGAATCTTCATAGAAAATTTATTTTTCTGATAAAAGACTGTAATTCTTTGATGTTTCTTGGGTGTTCTAATTTTTGTATGGCCTCGATTCTGCTGGGGTATATTTTGATTCTGTCCTTGGAGATTATGTGCCCTAGCAGTTTGCCTTACTCTAGTCCGAAAAGGATTTTCTTAGGATTTAAAGAAATCCCAAACCTCCTACATTTCTCGAAGACTCGTCTGAGATGTCTCAGGTGCTCATCATCAAATTGGGAAAACACAGTTACATCGTCCAGATAGATGACGATAAATTTACCTAACTCTTCCACAAAGGTGATTTCCATTGCTCTCTAGAAAGTGGCTCCAGTGTTCATCAAACCAAAAGGCATTTTCACATACATGAAAGTGCCCCATGGTGTAGTGAAAGCGGTTTTGTCTTGGTCATCTGGGTGAACGAGGACCTGATTATAACCCGAGAAACCGTCCAACAAAGAGATTCGGCTGGATCTGACTACCCTTTGTAGTATGTGGTCCATTTTTGGCAAGGGGTAATTTTCCTTCAAGGAGACCTTATTCAAATTTTGGAAATCAATGCTTCCCCAGATTTCTTACGTTTCGGGACCAAATTGGAGACCCATTTAGAAAAACGTAACGGGACTATGATTTTTGCATCGTACATTTTTTTGATTTCCTTTTCTATTAGAGGGAGTAACTTGGGATTTATTCTCCTAAGTTTCTGTCTGAACGGTTTTTGGTCTTCTTTTATTGGAATCATGTGTTGTATGATGCTAGTATCATAAGATTTCAAATCCTCATAACCCTAGGCAAAGACATCCGAATATTCTTTGAACATCTCAATGTATTTGATTTTTTGCTCAGGGGGTAATGATTTGGACAATTTGACCATCCTGGGTTTCTCTTCTGTCCTTATATTACAATCTTCTACTTCTTATCCACTGGCTTCAATTTTCATTTTTTTGGCTACATCGTTAAAATCAAACAAGTCCTCTAAAGGAACTAGACCCCTAGGTAAAACATTACTTTTCAAATGCAGAATATCAGTCTCCATCTCATCATCACCTAATTCTCATGAATCTACGCTATTTACACTATCATTTTCAAAATAAGATCTATTTACATTTTCATCTTTGTTCTCTAAATCTATATTTGTACATTCAAAATAATTTTTACACTAAAGAAAGTCTTCGATTTGATCATCATTACCAAACACTTGCCAGTACCTGATATTGTCGAGAATGGTTGGTCTGCACTTCACCTCTACGGTGTATGGGCGAGTCGAGTGAAAAGGAATCTTACAAGTGGCTGCTGACGTACCCAATCTGTCTGCCAAAATGTTCTGTCCCCTCGGCATTACCTGCAAATCAAATTCAGTGAAATATCTCAGGGCATCAAGATCAACATTCCTATAAGCTCTAAGATCGGGATGTTTCGCAGCATACTCACCTTTAATTTGCTTGATTATTAACTCAAAATCACCTCTTACCATAATCTGTTTGGCACCAACTCTTTTCCTAAGCTTCAGACCGAGCATCAAGACTTCATACTCGGCGATATTGTTAGTGCATTGAAAATTTAATTTGTAAGAATGGTTTTCTAAATACCTAGTTCTGTGATTGTGCAGCCAAACTCCCGCTCTGGCTCCTTATTTGCTTACTTCTCCATCAAAATTCATGCTCTAGAAATCTGCCGACAACTCTTCAGTTATCACGTTTTTCTTTCTTTCTACCTCAATGATTTCTTGGCCTTCATCCGTACTAGATGTATCTTCTTCCAGTTGATTGTTTTGATCTTTCGTGTCACCATCGTTATGTAGGATGAAAGAATCCAAGTCATAATGCACAGAGTAAAGAGGATAGTTGTGTGGTTTTTCTTGGCTACTGACCATGTATTTCATCAATGTTTCTCTATATAGCCGTCTTTGTTGCCCAAAAACTAGGATAGTGGCATACGACATATCTAGTTGTAGGGTACCTCTCAACTTAGCCCCCCAAGACCAGGATAGCAACATTCCATACTTCAGGGGAATGTGAAACTATCACATCCATGACCATGCTCTTTGTAGGAATCTGAACCAGGGTGATACATAGATCCTTGATCAAACCAATACATCTAACTTTACTAGAGTCGAATGAGTGTAAATCCTTGTAAGGTCTGGTGACCTCCAGTCCCAGTTTCTCCATCACTGCATTAGGCATTAGATTGTGGGAAGCACTCAAATCCAGCATAGCACTATGCAAGATCAGGTCATGTATATTTAGACTGATGTAAAAAGGAGTGATGTCACCATTATCATCTTGACCATCTACTTCAGGTCCGAACAGAAGTTCAGGTTGATCATCTGTAAGGTTCACAATATCTGAATGATTTGTTGATCCAACGGTTAAGGCTTTCGTACCTATATCAGGTTCAATGGTCATTTATTTAATCACTTGTGAACGATAAGCGTCTTTGTTCATCAAATTAGAAAGTGGAATGGGAATTTTTACTTTGGCTAATTCCCCTTCGAGGCTGAAAGGTGTAGGGACTCTGCTTTGGCTCATCAACTCTGGTTTTTCTACCACATTCTTTTGTCCAGAAGTACTTGGTTGATTAACTGATGAAACCTCAGGCTGTGGCAATCTCTTCAGAATAGTAAGGTTTCTTTTCATGGGAAATTCGACGGTACTCTTCTCAAGAATCTTCTTGGCAGATGGCTTAAAGGCTTTCCTGGTTTCGACTATCTTCTTCGTTCCAAACGTTATTTTTGGGGAACTCCCTTCTGTCTTTTTACTTCGTAGATTGTACTGTCAGTGTACCTCCAAAATGGAATTTTCGAATGCTTGTTGTTTGGCATCTTCAGCTTCTTCACTTACTTTTGTTTTATTTAGAAGAAAAGGTTCTTTCTCTTCTTGGGTAAGGAAAATAGCTTCGTTATCATGAATGCCCATGAGATTTATGTGAGTATCCTCTAGTTCCTCAATCACTTCCTCTCCTTCATCAGCATAATTTTCTTGTAGGGGAGGTCTGATCTATTGATCCATACCTCTCTGCTCTCTTTGGTCCCTAGGATCCCTCTGTCTGATTTGAGGAGGTTTTCTCCTGAAGTTAGGATTCTAAACTTGAGGAGCTGGTAGGTTTTCTCTTGGAGGATTTCTTTCTGACACAATAAGTCTTTCCATCATTCTTTCCATTTCTCTGGCCAAGGAATCCAATTTGGAATCTGAGGTTGATGTGGAAGGTTCCTCTTTAATTGCAACTCTCCTCTCTGACCTCTGACGTGCCCTTTTTGCCAACAAATTGGCCTCCACACTTATTGCACTTTTCTGCATGTCTTCTAGGGTGGTAGAATTTCTTTCCCTTAGTTGGTATGACATATCAGCGTCAAAACCATCAGGGAATTTTATCAATGCCAAACCCTGTGGAGGTTTGATTTCAGTTGGTATTGCGTTGTACAAGTTATTGAAATGAGTGCAGTAATCTTGTATTGTCTCACCTTGATTTCTTCTAATATTTTCGTATTCTGACAATATTTGGAGAGGCTTTTTCTTTACCTCCCATATGTCTAGAAAAATCCTTTGAAATGTAGTAAGGTCAAGGACTGAGGTAGCACGTAAAACTTTATACCATTTCTTAACGTCACCTGTCAAACTCTGGGCAAACAATCTCATTTGAACGTCAGCCTCATCTACTAAATGCAGGTCAAAATAATCATTCATTTTATCAACGTGTTGTTGGGCATTCAAAGGTCCTATTCCATCGAACTTTGGGAGTCTCGTTTGATAGTATTGGGGAATGGCATGAAGAGGTGTGGCCAACACCAAGGGAGCGTATCTAGCTGCCATGATAGGTGGAGGAGGTGGGATAATAAACTAGATGATAGGTGAGGTAGCGACTGAAGACGAGGAAGAGAGGGGACTAGCTGGCACTGAGGGAATGGTTTGCGGTTTAGCAGTGGGGGATAGAACTTCAGGAGTCCGGGGTTGCAAAATGGTTGGGTCAAAAATGATTTCAGTCATAAAACTGTCGGATCTTGTCCTAACCAGGCGTTGTCCAGAAAGGGTGTCAAAGTCAGGGTTTTGAAAGGTAACGAGCTCCCCTGAACAGGAAAGGGACTTATGAAAGGGAGTATGACTTACTGAACCTTCAGCTACAGTCTTTTTCTTGAGAAACTGTTTTGGGTTATCTGTTAATATCGCAGGTTCTAGGTCTGGATGAGATCAAGTATAAACTTTCTTAGGAGCCAGATTTCTTTTTTGATTTTTATATATATACTTTTTAGTTTTACGAGTCTAAAAATAATATGTACAAATTTTAATCAAACTCTAAACATTACTTTCTTCTCAAATTTGCAATATTTCAGAAACAAAATTTTCTTCTAGGGAAAAGAAAACGTGAAGCTATAAATTTTTAGTTATGTTCTTTCCCCAATACAGTCGCCACTATGTTAGAGCTCTGTAAATTTCCTAGAGGTTGTTCAGAAGAAGAAATCTACAAGAGGTAACTTTATCCAACCACTTTTGAAGCTAGGATCTAGCCCTTCCAACATTAAAGAGGGATCTCTCTATCTTGATTTAGATATGTTTCAAATTTTTAAAATATTAGGCTAGATAAATAGATAAGTCGATTTTGTGTCATAGTGTTTGTTGATTTGGTTGAGATAGTTTACACATTCGTTGCACTATGGGGTCTATGTATTAAAGATGAAATCCAAACCAGAAAAACAAAGGAACCTTTCACAGGGCGAGATAATATAATCACTGGATTCTTTAGAAGCATAAATGAGGAATAGCAGAAAAGATGAGAAAGACAATTACAACAAAGAAGCAGTTAAGAATTTCCTTATTGTAAAATGAGAAGATGAACACTTAAATCTTTTGAGTCAAAAACAGGGTATACGAGATAAATCCTGCAACATTCATTACTCCTAGAGATTAGATTTATAAAATAGTATGATAACAAAGTGAGTATAACATTCAACATAGAGAGAAAAACATCACCAGTGAATACACACAAAAATCCTGTAAAAGTGCCTCTTTGTATTAATGGAAGATCTCTTCAAAAATATTACAGTCTGATAGCTTGCAGGGCATGAGGATCAAAAAACCTCAATACTTAGAAAGATGAAGTATTTATAAAGCAAAACTACAAACGATCCTGTCATTAATGACCAAGACGTGCTAAATCTATTTTTAGCCTAACTAACTTAACAAATTTCATAAATCTAGGAACTGCTTGATGATATGTCACAACTGCATGTTGTTTTCAGGGTGGACCATTGATGAGGCCTCTGCACGACCTTATCTGACTGAAAAAATGACTGGGCTGGGACAACTCATCTCTTACTCGATCAGATCATAGAGTTCTTCCCATCAAAGATGACTAGGCACATTGACTTTGAGTAGCCTTCGATAAACTTCATCCATTTCTATGTATTTGGCGAAGGTAGGTTTGGTGACGAAGATGTATCGAATTTCATGCTGAATACTGGTGTCCCACTAAATCACATCTAGAAATTCCTTTCCAGTGATGCTGCCTTGAATTCCTGCAAACTTTGAACTATCCTTAGCCACATCAGCTAGTCTCTTTTTGTAGTCTGGGAGAGTCATCAATTTGTCATTGATTACCTTCATATCAGGAAGACCTTTCTTCTGTAGAGCCTCAATCTTACTAAAAAATATTTGTACCCCTAGGTCCATGGCCTGAACCTTTTCTTCCAGTTGAAGCATTAATTCTCTCTTGGTCAAAACTCTTTTGACCTCAAGGATGGTCTCTATTTTGTCTTCAATTTTCATCTCTTCCAGTTCCTTCCTGGTCTTAGAATTTAGGAACTCGATGATTTCGTTAGCCTATGTTGGCATCTCTCCCAATTCTGATTTGATCCTCTCAATGGCTTGTTTCCTTCTCTGCACCAATTTATTCTGCTCAAACATGATCTGTATCATGGGCCATATCTCGTTCATGGACTTGGTGATGTCTGTCCAGACACTTTCTTTAACCTCGGCCAAAGTTTTACCTGCCACTGTTTGCTTCCAGAGTTGTTGTAACTCTTGTTTGAGCTGGTCTGACACTTGCTTTTCCTTGGAGAGGCTGATTTGAAAAGAAGATTTGAGTTCCTACAGGTTCTCAATCTCCTTTTTGAGCCTGCTGATCTCTGTTTCCTACAAGTTCATCTTTTCCATAGATTTAGCCAAGTCGGCTGTCTTTTCCAGGGATGTCAGTGGAGTTGCGGATGGGACTTCTGTCACTCACGTTGTGCTCACTCCCGAAATTGTAAAGTCAATGGAATGACTTCCATTAGCTTCAGTTGTTCTTTCTCTTTCACCAGATTCTCCATCTCATCTTCCATTTCCTTTAGTTGTGCATTCTTCTCCATGAGTAGTTTGAGCATTTCATCTTTTTCTCCTTCTTTCTTTGCTATCTCCTTCACCTGTGAATCTTCTGTTGGCGACAGTTTCAGTTGTTTTCTTAAGGAGGCTATGTCAACATTTTTCTTCTTAATCATCTCCTTGGCTGCTTTCACGTTCGTAGGATCGTAACCGATGTTGAGGACCAGTTCCTCCAAAGTCTTGATTATGTTGTCCTTGGAAAAGGACGATATCTTCTCTAACTTCAATTGTGTTTGAATACTGTTCATGGACACTTACAATTTGGACACAGTAGTTGAAGCACACGCTGGCATATAAAAAACCATTTCCCCTATTTGCTTGTGCAGATCCATTTGATCGGCTAGATGCACATCCTTCGTCAGGAATTCAAAGGTGGCCCTTTTGTAATTAGTGATCACCTTTGGATCTGGCACCTGCGCTTGGAGGAATGCCATATGCATTCTGCCCTTCTTGGTGTCAAATGTCGATAGTAGCCTATGTTGTGCAGTCGATGTCTACTTCCAGAACTGGGTGCAAGTACTGCTGGTTAGGGTCTGGTTCCTTTTCTTGATCAACTCATACTTTTCAAATATGCTTAGCTTCGGTCCTACCTTTCCTAGCTGGGTGGTCAACATAGAATCTATATATTTATTCAGCAATGTTGAGGTTATGATATGCTTGAGCCCTGCACTGAGGGGTGGCCTATCAACCTTGGTCACTGTAGTAGATGGGACTTATTTTTCCCCAGTCGGGCCAAGAGCTAAAATGGTTTTAGACCTCTTGGTATGCAATTGAAATTCTTCTGGTGACACCTCAGTGACAGGTGGAGATAAATCTTTCCTAGGCCTTTTCTCTTTCGGAACCTGTGGTGTGGTTGTTTTTGATATAGTGGTCGGGGAATCCTATTGTTCTGCTTTGACCAAAGTGTTAGGCTCCCATACCGTCTGGTTTGCAAATTTCTCAACTTCAGGCCTAGATTCATGGACATACAAGATGTTCTTGTTTTTCACCCTCATCTCAGAGATAATCCCACACGGATCGTAATTCCATGGGAAACTCATGAAGAAATTCATTTCCTTCAGCAGCCTGTCTTCTTCTTCTTCTCCAACACCATGATTGTTGCAAATGAAAGAGCCAATATTCTCTTTGATTCTGAGCTATTACATTTTCTTTAGTGACACAAAGTGGATGTCATCAGAGTTTATCATCTGCCTGATGTACTCCAGGGAAAAAATTCCGACAGGCAGGTATTTGGGAAGCTTATACGGTGCCAACTCGCACCCATATAATCTGATCTCAGTGTGATTTTGGTATAAACACCAATCACTTGTCTTTGTGTGATCTGAGAGATGCAGGATCCTCTTAGCTTCATCATTTATCTGAGGATCGAGCCTACCACTAAGCATACTCACCACTGGGTGGTATAATTGATCAATAAACTCCTTGAAACTAAACTCTGTGGAGTTATGCTTGAGCAAGGAGGTCCATGCGGTCACTGCCTAGGGTCTACCATCTCCATCCATCTTCTGCATGGAAAAAAAAAATTGTCCACTTGGAAGAAAACAAAAAAGTACACCAGTATGGACGAGTATCAGAACATGCATTCAGTGGCAAAATTTACAAACTGTTCGTGAATATTGTTCACCAAGAACTTGCTGAGGTCGAACTAGGTAGTGGGCTTCTCAGCGGTAGAGAAGATGGATAAAAATCCCAGAATGGATTCATCTACTCACTGATCTAAATAGTATCCTAACAAGGTGCATAGGGACGAGATGATCTAGTTTCCTTTGGTCAAAAAAAATGGAAGAAGGATAAGGGGGATTTGTGGAGGGAAATTGAGCAAATGGTGGGAGGAAAAGCTCAAATATTTGAGCTCTTTGGGGGAAGGTCATTTTCTAGTATAATTCTGTAAGAATTTCCAGGTTGAAAGGTGATGTAGAGTCAACTTGGGGGATTTTCATCATTTGGTCGATGGATTCAGGCATCATGAGGAACAAAATTTCTCCATATGAGGAAATGATGACTCTTTGCTCGGGAATGTAGTGAGCTTGGCATTTGAGGGAAAACTCTGGAAAATGGCCAATCTGAGGAAAGAGATATAGGGGTAAGTTGGAATCCCAGAGTCCAATTTTGTCACTCTGGCCTAGGAAAACTTCCTTGAGCCACGACTGAAGGTATGCAAAATCGAAATCACACTTAGTATCTGCGATTAAATGATCTTTGTCGGCCAGTGGGATCCTGTCAAGGTCAACAGGAGGTGGGAGAAACATATTCTCCTCTCCTTCAACTTGTTTTGACTTTGGTGCCATTACTGCAATAGTACCTGGAAGAAAAACAATGTTAGTAGGGACGACTGTGGATGGGGGCAACTGACTGTAACGGAGGATAAAATGGTGCAAATTTCTCTGGTGAGATGGCAGGTAACGGTTACTGAGGGATATGGGTGCGTGATGTGGCAGTTACCGATTGGGGTAAAGATCATGGTGAGGGGGCTTGCCACAAGCTAATGGGGGGGGGGGGAATTGACAGAAATTATGGGACATGACTCTTTCAGGAAAGGTGGATGATGACATCAGGAGGTGACGAAGGTATGTCAGTCAGTAGGAGGCGATGGGACTCGGGACCAGTAGATCGATGCCACATATAGACCGGGGCCTGCCAGAGGAAATATTCCATTCTAGACCCGCCCCCCACCTCAATTAAAACCAGATCAGTCAGGGGGGTCCGAAAAACACCTTGAGCCATTGATCTGTGTGCTTGTTTCTTGGCTACATATCTGTGCGCGTTGTTTATCACACATTCTAGACCCCCCCCCTCCATTAAAGGAAGAACGAATGGGGGGGTCCAAAATCCAATATTGATCATAGATCTGTGCACTTAAACCTAAGCTATCCAGATGCACACGGGTCTTATCATCAATTCCGG
>ML787347.1:381079-405244 GCA_009831015.1 Picea engelmannii | reverse complement strand
GTCTGGAAAGATCTGTTCACCATAGATATGGGTGCAATCATCCAGACCATTGATATATTAATGGAGCATAATTGGGGGCATGGAAAATACATGCGTCGAGAAACTTAGGATAAGTGCATTTCATGGTTTTTTTTTTCCAAGGCTTTTCATGTCTACACCACCAAGGGGTTAGTCAAACAACCTTTTAGGTATCCAAATCATGGTGTAACACTGATCATCAAGCTAGTTTTATTGAAGTAAAGACACTAGCCTATATTCTAACCTAGTTTTCTATGACAATTAGCCTAGATTAAACTGTTGGGTTAAGGATTTACATCTACCCTAGGCTATCTGACCAAGATTAGACAGTCTAGACAGATTTATTCACTAATATAACCTAGACACTTTGGCTAAGATTAAACAGTTTAGCCAAACTTATTCATTAACCCTATCAACATCAATTTAAAGAGAACTTGTCCATGCTTGAAAGGTATGGACCAAGTTACTATTATTTCATGGGGATTTTATTGAAATTCTTTTATGCCCTCTTTTCTTTTTCTTTTTCTTTTCTTTCTTTTTTCTTTTTCTTTTTCTTTTCTTTTTCTTTTCAAATTATTTGTAGAATGAAAAATAATTTGTCAACAAAAACACTAGAGATAGATAATATTCCAATCACTAGTTAATCCTATAACTTATAGGGTGATAACAGGTCACATCCCCAATCCCTTCCCTGACTGCAGACATCTAAATATTACAGTCCTCCATAAGATATCTCGGGTGAGACTGCATTGTGAACTCTATGCACAGCATTGGATTCTAGTTTACCAGGAGGGTCGATAGTTTGAGTGTTTTGTTGGAAACCTTTGAGATCAGAACCTAGGTCCGCCCAAGCATCCAATAAATGGTTCCATTTCTGGCTGGAACTACAAAAGATAGATTGGAAGGGATCTATTGAAGAACATAACTGATAATGAAAATGTAGAAGCGAATTTTCAATCCATTGAATCCAACAAAGGCGAAGATTGAAATATAGTTAAGGATAAAGGAACTTGATTTTTCACAAAAGGACAACAAAAACCCTAAATATAGACCACACAAATATCTTGAATAATATGTGTTTAGCGACTTGCATGAAGCATTTTTCTAGGAATTTCTTCATATGTTACAGGAGTGGTTATTGAGGTTCAAGGAAAATCATCGTATGAATCAGATAAGATATCTAGAGTGGAATCATGTGGATATCACATAGTTGCATCAAGTCAATAATAAATTTACGCGCACAATAGATTTTTGATTAGATAGTATTATTGAAGGGTTTATCACTAAATTTGTAGTTGATACTCTAAAGTCGTACAATGCTGCAGAGAAGGATTTTCTAAAGGGATTGAGAGGTAGGTACATAATATCACTTTATACTTCCATCAAGATTTTGTTATATGGAAAAGGTGTGATGACCATAAAATTAGACAACTAAACTTCCCTATGCACATGGGGGAAGGGGTGGAAGCAATGACATGAGTTTGAGATATGGATAGGGAGTTGGATAAGGGGAAGTAGAAGGAGTCTATGGACTCAATCATGATGAATGAGGACCAACAAAGAATATAATGGAAAAATATGGAAAAACGCACAGAAGTAGACCTTACCAATATAAGATGAATAAAAAAAAGAGGGCCATAGCCGAGAGAGAGGGATTGGTGAGTGATGACTAAGAGGTAGAGGATCTCAGGGCTATGTAGCATATTGAGGAAATCCTGCGTTCAACATATGAAAGGGAAAAAATAGGTGCAAGGTTAGGAACAAAAGGAATAACTCCAGTCCATATCACAGTTAGTGTAGAACCTACAACCCCATGTGCGAATAATACAGTTGGAAGAACACAAGATTTTAGACAACCAATTTTTAGTAGAAGAGGGGAAGTAGGTTAGGGGTCCAATAAAGGAAAAAAACTAGGGGTACAAGTTCAGGAAGTAGCATTGAACTATATACACCATGCGTAGGTAGTATTTCAACATGTTTAAAAATGGAAGAAGTAAATCCCACTATCATATTACCAGAGTTTCATGGCGAGGCATCAAAGGACCTTGAGAAGAATTTATTCATGTGGGAAAAAATGTGGAAATAAAACCAGGTCAGGGATGAGGATACAAAATTCATATAGTTTTCTATAACATCTAAACACTATGTGCTAGACTGGTACATTCACCTTGATTTAAACAATCCACAAGGAGCACCAAATACTGTCACACGAGAGAAAAACCTGCAGGTAAATGAATTTCAAAATCCAATCTCACAAGACCAGTACATGAATGAAATGATGGAGATCAAGAATAAACTAGGTGAGTCTGTCTGGGAGATTGATCAAAGGTTCAAATTTCTGAAAGGTAAGTTGAAGTAATCTATTACTAACATGAAACATAGGCAGTTATTTGTGAACTCACTATTACCACACTTGAAGTATCCTTTGAGACAACAGAAGTTTCAAACTTAGGTAGAGGCACTGCAAACATATCTACAGCTAGAAGGAAACCAATATCAATAGACAAATCTAGCAATAGAAGAGATGAAAAAGGATATGAATAATATGACATTTTAGTTGAACCAAAATAAAGGGAAAGAGAAGAGATAAGTTGTTTGGTGTATGTTATGTAGGACATAAGGAAACCATAATAATGGATGTCCAACCTTTGCGCAATACTTAGCCACAGGGGTGCCAAACCCCTTGCCTATAAGAAGATCATGGTGTGAAATTTGTAAGACATGTAGGAACGATCCATATCATTTTCCAATGATGCAAAAGTATAAGACAATTCCAAAAAGTTCTTACTACAATTTTTTCAAATCAGTGGGTTGTGATGACAAGGACTGTAGAATGCTGGAATTGATTTGAGAGATAAATGTAGATACTTACAAGGTGCAAGAAGAGATGATGATAGGACAAGATTCACCATAGTTCAATAATGAGAAACCACAATTCAATCATGCACAACCGCAGTATAATACCACACAGTATAACCAGATATCCCAATACAATGCACTATGCAGAGATAGAGGTGGATTCAAAGGTGGAGGTTGGGGAATAGGGGGATTTGGATGAAGCAGAGAGATAGTAGTCAACAACTAGGACACTATGCAAGAGACTATCCACTTCCACATGTGAAAATTATGTATTTTCATGTAGCATACCACGACACAAACGATTATCCAACATTATTGGAATACAGGAAAAAAGAAACCATAACAATAAAAACATACAATGGATTTCAGTAGAACCCAGGGATGATGCAAAGAACATCAACATAGTTACTCAAGGAGGAGCCAAGATGGAATTTTATGCAGCAAAACAAGATCCATCTCAACACCAGTGGGTCAATAAGAACATTGATCCACATAAGCATTTTGATGCACGAAAAGAAAAGGAGATGTTTAAGGAGGCCATACCAGGGATGATTTTAAGGATGTAAATTTATTTTAAAATGTAGAAACCTTGTTGAATATTACAATCCTTCATATGCCAACTATAAAATGTTTGGTGATATTTTTGTAAAAATATTCAAATTTCTAAGGATTTTATATAGTTTGTATAAACTCTTGGTGATTTTTAAGGTAAAATAATTTTATCCTATAGAATTTGGGTGAATCGTTTTTAGAATAACGAATCTTCTTTTGGGGAAAACCATGGAAAACTATCCCATCAGAGAAATTTGTCCCTTAAAATCATCCCTGGGCCAAATAGGAGATTCTAAAAGAGAACATTTCATCTACACTAATTGCGCAACAAAGTCAGGATCCACCATTGTACGAAATGCCACCCTCAATGGATCACACCAAAAAAGGAACCACTCAAGAAGGAGTGTTGGTGGGACTGGTACTTTTATCAAACTCTTTTGATGACTCCATTCTCGAATGTGATCTGAGATATGGTTCACTTTTGTTTACTCAAAGTTGGCTAGCAATTCAGTGCCAGCGTCGTATCTCATAGGTAATTGAAAATGGTTTAAGAAAGTCATTGCCAATTCACTGAAGGAAGAGTATCTCAAGAGGTCGAGCTCAATGTACCATTTCAACACACTCCCTATGAGAGTTCCTTAAAACAAACGCAATTGTACAGAGTCATCTCTCAATGAGTTGGATGAGCACAATAGTTGGAAGGTAGTCACATGATCGCCTAGATATTCATTAGGCTTAGCTTCAAACTTTGGAATGTCCAAAGGCAACTTGGTTGGCATAAGAGGCCAATGTGGATCATGACAGATAGGATCATTTAGTAACCTTGAAAAGTCTGGCAAATGAAAAGTTCTCAAAAATGAAAGTTTTGGTTGTTGGTTATAACCAAGGAAAAAGTAGCTTGGAGTTTGGATGGCACCAGGTTGCCAGGAAAAGTTGGGTTGTTGGCCAGGGTTCTGGTAAAAACCATGGCCATGACCAACATACAAATTTTGTGCTTGCTGATATGTCATGGACTGACTCCCATAGTAGGATGTGGAGGGTTGGGATTGTGTTGTATTCCAAGGATTCTGAAAATGGTTTTTCCCTGTCGATCCTACGGGCATAGGTCCTGAACCTTGCCCGAGGTTCCATTGGCTATGGAAGGGGTTGCCCCCAGTCGGCATCCCTTATGAGGGAACTAATTCATGCCACCGATTCCAAGGTCCTTGAGAAGTGTGTGCCCCCTACGTAGGAATAGTACTGCATAGGATTCTGTGATCCAAAACCAGGGTTTCCCTTGGCCGAGAGGGAAGCTGACAAGAAAATGTTCTTAGAAAACGCGCAGAACAAAGATAACGATGTTGAACCTATCGACATTTTATAATAAGGAAGTCCTTGAATACCTTCTCCAGATGAACTATATTTTTCGTTCGGCCCGACGGAGTGTTGGTGAACACTACTGAGTGAAGGGGGTGAAGGAGGTATATGACCCCCTCCGTAAGGGAAAGCATTATAGAGAGAAGAAGTGCCCCCCATAGATCCTTGCAGAGGATAATTTGAGCTCCCTTCACCCAGACCTAAAGTATGTATAGTGGAGTAGGAAAGGAAAAAGTTCGTATCAAAGCTAGGAATCTCCTATGAGAACAGAGGGTCTGTCGCACTCTGGGTGAAAGGAGCATTGATCGCCACCATAGATGGAATTAGACCATTGCTCAAGGTAGAGGCAGTCGAAACCATAGTGGTTTGGACTGAAGACGATTGGTTAGGAGGGGGAAAAACCTTTGTAGTGAAAGTCATATAGGTAATATGAGTATTCCATGAAGAAGTAGAAACAATTGTCTTCATCGCTGCTTGTGACACTAACTGACACTCGTAAGGTTTAACCTATACGACGATGGGTGCCAATATATCAGTGATCAGAGTGTTATATGGACCAAGAGATTTTTATTTGAGGTATAAAATGGTTACTTCCTTCGGAATCAAATTTTCTCCTCTCAGAGATGGGTTGGACTTAGTTTCCTATGGCTCGATCACCTCAAAAGACCCTTGTTGGTCTAGTCTTTGCCTTAGTGGTGGCGGGGGTGGATCCAGATTAATTGGCAGAAGGACAAGAATCCTTCACAATCGATGGAGCTCTTGATCCTCCATGGTGTGAGAATATCAATGACACACTAGGGATTTCTATTAACATTAAATATGAAAACACACTAGAAAAATCTCCTATGAGACAAGATAGGTAGATCACTAGCTAGTTGGAAGAACAGTTACACCAGCCAACACTAGAGAAACTTACCGGTGCAAGTGCAACTTGAATATGGAAGCACCCTCTGGGTATAACCTACAAATCATGGCCCAATGTCTACCCTAGTTACCACAGTATACCCCCGCAGTCCCCTATGTAAGTCACTAAGATAAAGGCAGCTAGGTTTCCAGTGCATGAACAATCACTAGGCGGGTACAATCGACAGTCGGGTAGACTGCAATGAGAAGGGTATCAAGCTCGAAACCTATCAAGGGTATCAAAGGAAAGTGTTTTGGAAGAATAATGAGGACCTCAAATGGATTCGAGACCCATGAAGCTCCATGGAAAATGTGATCAACGGAATCCCAAGATAAGCCCTCTATATGTGCTCCCCACTACGCTTGGTCTCGATTTGGAGGGGTTATCTCTACTACCTTTCTTCACACAATCTCTTGTTTAGCCCCTGTGTTAGAGAGGGGTCTTGGATAAATTTCATGGTTACTGGACTTTCAAGCACTCCCTAACACAGACTCTTATGTTTTTTTTTGTAGCCTTGAAGAGTTTCCTCTCCAATCCTAAATCAAGGCTCTAGACTAGACTAAATTGATGGACCCTACAAAAAAAGTCTAATAACTTTTAATTAAGCGTTAATTTTAGTGGTTGTCTTAAGTCAAAAGGAATGGAAGTGAAACAATGATTTTCTTTAAGAGACAAAAGATAAAAGCATAAGATTAAACTGAAAACAAACTACTTCTTCTTCACAAATAAAGATTTGCCAAATTAAACTCTTTCACCAAACGTTTCATAACTACTTTTCTCAGATATTTGAAAAGAAAAAATTAAAACAAGATTTCTATCGACTACAATCTCTTAAAGTCCCAAGTATTCAAGTAAATAACTTAAGACAACTTTCTTTTTCCTTGGTAAATAAAGAAACTAACCTGAACTACTTTTACCAAAATAAGAATTTTTTTTTTTTTTTTTTTTTTATTGTTTTATGCTTCAAAACAAGAAATTTGAAAATGAATTCTTTTCTTTTATTCTAAAAAAAAAAGGGAAAAATGATGGCAATTCAAGACCAACAAATGAATTCTAGTCCATCGCATATCGCAGGGAGTCACTAACAATACCAAACAAGAAGATCAGAATAGACTCACAAAGTTGTCTAAAAACCCTAATAAAGAAAACACAAGAAATCTTTGATAAAAAGAAATCTATGTTGAGGTCAGACCTAGGCTACAGAATTCTATAATAGAAACCAAGGATAGATCAAGAAAAACCCTAAGAAGTGTGACTTCTGATAGGGATGAGGATGATTGCCTCTTCTTTAAAAAAAAAAAATTCTCAACACAGGCACACTACAGACACTTCAGCAACCTGCGTATGTACATAGGTTGTCCAAAGGCAAGAAGTGTATGTACGTGTGTAGGCCCAATACAGGCCGCATACACCTCTGTAACTTCTCAAAAAATTAAAATCAATAGTCAAGCAAACCCAGCAGGGAGTACTAGTATTGAAGATCAGAATCCCTTAAATACACAGAAACTTATAGAAACTCAAAAAAGGCAGTTAACCAATAAAATCACCCAAAAAGAACATCCCCAAAAAACCCTAGAGGTCTCCCTAGTATGGTCGCCAATTATGTTATAGCAGGAAAACCCCCCTACAGACTACACCAGGGTTCTAAAGTGCAAGAAGAGATAATCGTCTAAAGTCTCCTACTTTTAACAACTATACCGTCATTACCCCACAATCATACATAAAAGACCAAGTATAGGGATCCGGTAGGCATACCTTAAACTCTGCATCCAGTGTCAATCTCTTTGCACTTAGTTGTTTCTCGACTGCAAATATCCTCCCAAGCCCAACCTGCATTCACCAAAAGACAAACAAGAAACTACAAGCATGCAATCTATATAAGGATTAGTGGGTTATATATCATAACAAAAATTGTAAACAAATCATAAAGATTTAAGACATCATTTGGTGGGACGGAAAAAGTATTTCTTTATATTAATATCACAAAATTCGTTTACAATATGAGACCAAAAACTACTCCTTGAAATTGGTCCTAGGCTCCTCTTCACTATGCACTAATTGCTTCCATTTTTTCTTCTCCTCTTCAATTCTCTCTAGGGAAATGGAAAGGGTTTGCAATGGAGGAAGAAGGAATTCTAGCTCAAACTCATGATGTGCTTGCAATATATTAGGGCAAAGGGGCAGTATTGAAATGGGTAGAGTTTCTATGCTCTCATTCTTCTCCTTGGAATGGTACCCCATCACCTTCTTTTATATGCTGAAAGAGATAGTAATGGTTGGGTTGACTGGTTATGGGTAGTCAAATGGTTAGGTAACGGCCCAAAAACCTACATCCCTTTGAAATTTTCATTTTTAGAGATTTTTGTGAGTGTACATGGGCTGTAGTGGTACAACAAGCATGTGTATGCAGGAAATAGTGGTGCAGGGTGTGTACACCTTCCAAAAAATGGTTTTTTAGAAGAGTTGTTTGGTGATGGCTTGGAAAATATAGTAGGTAAGATGGCCTAATGTCAGGTATGCATGTATGGTGAAATTTAGGGTTATAACAATACAATGTCTATGCACAATGAAACCTACAAAATTATTTCACTTAGTTCCACAATTATTAACATACTCTTGCACAAATCCTTTCTTTACACAGTCTGTCTGCACACAACAACTTACAATCTCTTGATCTAATCCAACATTAACACTTTCAACCTATTGTGCACATAGCCAACAAATAGGCCTATTACATCACTTATATACTTATTTATACATTTACAAAGAGGCCTAATCATGGATAAAACCATGGGCCTACATCCCTTAACCCACTACATAAACCCTAGTAAACCCTTTTCTCGGTCCAGAAGCTCGCAAAACAAGAGAGATCCCGTTATCTCAGCTCCGCTTGGGTGCTCCATCTTCGACGAGTCTGTCGAAGTCCCAAAAGTGGTCAAACACGACCAATGTTTCCTCAAAACATGGTCAAGGGCCAACATGGAGAAAACAAACTTTGTGTTGATTTTAGAAATTTAAACAGGTGTTCTAGGAAAGATACTTACACCTTGCCTAAGATGGAACATATTTTTCAAAGGGTGACAGATTTAGAAAGGATGTCCATGATTGATGTCTTTTCAGGCTACAATCAGATTTATGTTTTACCTTCAGATAGGGAGAAGAAAACATTTACCACTACTTGGGGTACATTCATGTATTCCAATATTCCCTTTGGTCTCATGAATGCAGGGGAAACGTTTCAACATGCAATGGATATTGCTTTTATCGGAGAAAAGGATAATTTTGTGGTGATCTACTTGGATGACATCACAGTGTTTTCAAAATTTGGTCAAGATCACTATCAACATTTGGAGAAGGTGTTCCATAAATGCATAAAATTTGGACTGTCACTTAATCCCAAGAAGTCCCTCTTTGCTACGAAGGAAGGTAAGTTGTTGGGACATATTGTCTTAGCCAAAGGGGTAAAAATTGACCCGAGTAGAGTAGAGGTCATCAAGACTTTGTCTCTCCCTAGGTCCAAGAAAGAGATCATGTCCTTCCTGGGTAAGATAAACTTCTTGAGAAGATTCATTTCTAATTTTTCTGAGTTCACTAAGTTTATCACATCCATGCTTAGAAATGGAAATGAGGTTAAATGGACACTTGAAGCCATAAATTATTTTGATATAATTAAACAAGCACTGACTGAGGCACATATTCTTATCATCCCTGATTATTCAAAATAATTTATGATAGTTTCTTTTTCCTCAAATGATACATTGGTTGTTGTCCTCCTTCATAAACGCTCAGATGGAATGGAGCAACCTATTTCTTTTTTCAACAGGGCTTTGAGAGATGTTGAATTTAGGTATGACATCATGGAGAAGAAATATTATTCTTTGGCCAAATCTCTCAAATCTTTCATATTATATGTTATGCATTCTAGGATTATTTCATATGTCCCTTCAACCTCTGTTAAAGATATTCTAATTCATCCTAACATAGATGGAAATAAAAGTAAGTGGACTACCAAAAATTTGGAAATTGATCTTGAGATGAAACCAACCAAGCTAGTGAAATGATAAGGTTTAGCTAGATTGTTAGCTTAATCAAATTGTAAGGAACTTGGGGTTAATTTCATGAATCTAGATTATGTATATTAGCAGACTGATATTACTAGCAACAACTCACATATCATTCCCAAATTGACAGTGTAGTTGGTACATGGAACTCATCCATTTCTTGTAGACATTGCAACCTCCTGCTAGACTTGAGAAGACTAAGGTGAGGGATTTAAATATGAAAGCAATCATATATTGCATTGTTGATCATGTTGTATATTGGAAGGATCCTGTAGGGGTTGTTTTAACATGCTTAGACCCTTATGAGGCAAAGCAAACCATGATTTATTTTCATGATAGCCTATGTGGAGGTCATAATTTTTGGAGGACCATGGCATACAAAATAATCATAGCTAGGTACTTCTGGACTAGTTTATTCATTGATGTATGTGCAAGGATTAGGGCATGTGATAAATGTCAGAAATTCTCGGGAAAGAAACAACGAAAATATTTTCCTCTGAGGCCCATAATGGTATCTGGTCCTTTCCAATAATGGAGATTAGATTTCATTGGAGAAATAAATCCAGCTTCAAGTGGTCAACATCATTGGATCCTGACTACCATTGATTATTTCACCAAGTGGATAGAAGCCATTCCTACAAGAAATGAAACACATAAAGTAGTCATTGGCTTCCTGGAAGACATTTTTGTTAAGGTTTGGACGTCCTAACAAGATTATGACTGACAATGTTGCAGCTTTTAAAGATGAACCTCTGGTCAAGTTTTGTGAAAAGTTGGGATCCCTTTTATTCACTCTACTCCTTATTAGCCTCAAAGTAGTGGGTTGGAAGAATCCTCCAACAAACGTCTAATAAAAATCATCCAAAAACTGTTAGAGGATAAAAAAAAGTCTTGGGATTCAAAGCTGAATTTTTCTCTATGGGAGGATAGAGTAACCACCAAGAGATCAATTAGTACTAGTCCATTTCAGTTGGTCTATGGAACTAAGGTTGTTTTTCCTTCTCAACTTCCATTACATGTGGAAAGTTTTCTTCAATACCAACAAGGAGAGCCATATAATATGATTAGGAGGATGCATCAGCTAGTGGAAGTACAAAAGATCAGGGAGCATCTCTTTGATAAAGCACAAATCCATCAATAGAAAATCAAAGAATCTTTTGAAAAGAAGGTGAGGAAGGAAGCTTCCAGTTGGGAGACTTGGTGCTAAACTAGGATGCACAAAGGAAATACAAGGGTAAACATGGCTAATTCGAATTGATTAGTCCTTTCAAAATTTCTGAAGTTTTGCAAAATAACACTTTCAAATTGCATATCTTAGAAGATACTGAATTTTCTAGTGGTCCAGTCAATGCAAATTTTCTGAAGAAATACTTTTCCTAAAGCCATGATTGGATTCCTTTCATTGTAATTATCAGTTTTAGTTTGTTTTATTGGATTTCAATAATGACCCCATATCCCTTGAATAAGGCACTAGAAATGCATGTTCTTGGAAGTTCATAGAGAACATGCCATCCCCTATGAATCAAAATGTTATCTTATGTAGACCCCCACCCTCACCTGGGGCCTGTGCGACCTCTCAGTCTAGGATCATTCACAATCGGGAGCTGAATTGGCTCTTTGGGTCCTATTGAACCCCCAAAATCCAACACAGGTGTTGTGCCTCTTTCGTCACCTTAGTGAGCAAAATAGAGGTTCTTGCAAGCTTAGTTGGGTTTGCTGAGCAGGACAACTGCAAGGAAAGGGTTAGAAAAAGAAATATAAAATAACAACTAAGAAATAAAATAAGAAATAAAACAACAACTAAATTTATAAGCATAGGGACATAAAGGCTAAAAGAACAATGAGACCCATGTCACCAATGATAAGGCTGATATTAGTGAAAGAAAACACCGAGAAGAAAGGGGACTATGAGTCCCTTCTTCCTCGAAGGGAGGGCTCTTGGACACCCACAAGTAAGCTCTTCTTACAACTTTGAAAAGGAAAATGAAAATGGTGAAAGAATTCTTTGCTAATCCACTAAAGGGGTGAGATGGATTTCCCAAATCAATGATGCAAGTATACTCTTGGCAAGGATAGAAGAGCCCTCAAGAGAATAGTGGTAGCATAAATTTTCTATGAAATTCCTTGAAAAATGAAGTGTATACATGGCCTTTTTATAGCATTCCTTTGAGCTATTGTTCAATTAGTTTGTAGTGTGTAAAGAGGCTAATTAGGGCATTTGTAGGTCTTTGACCAGCCATCCAGTCGAATCCAGTCCATATTTGAGTGTCAAATCAACTTGGAAGCTGAACCAGAAGTGGGTGGGAGGCTGACCACTCTCATAAATGTGTTGTTTCTCAGGTGCATGGATTTTTGCGATAACAGTCGCGCATCGTACGCATGTGAGCGAATCTTTCATTTCTGTCTCGTGCATGTGCGTGCGTGCCTAGTGTATTCATAGTGCCCTTCAATTTTTTCACTATTTGTATAATTTTTTACCCTTTATGAATGCTTTTGTGTTAATGCAGGTCCATGGATGACTTCATAACTATTTGATGATGCTGAATTGTTGTAACCATTTGTGGACGAAATTTCAGTGATAACAGATGCCCCCTAATGGATGAGGTTAGGAGCATACATATAGCCGAAATCCATCAATGTTTCTTCTACTAAGAGTGTTGTTGTAATAGAGAGAAATAGTGGGATCGTCCAGAGCGATCCGTTGGAGGAAAAAAGGAACTGGTAGAACCCAACCTTCCATGAGGTGTGTAAAAAATAAACTGTGTACAAACGAGGTGGGCATGCCCCATGCTCGTGTCATGTAACTCAAAAACAAGGAATGAAGTGTTGGTGTAGACAACTATAGCACCCTCAGGGGTGGTCATGATAAAGGCATAAGACAATTATGTGGATGAACATACTCTGAATAGTAGGCAGTGACAACTGGAAGAAGTATCACGGATTCTGTAGGCATTGATAGCCCAACCAAGTTCAGAGGTCTTCAGAAAGTAAAAGAACTAACTGCAATAGTGGAAAAGTAAGACCCATAGTAACATGAGAAAGTGTTGATGTTGAATTTTATGGGGGTCAACAACAGTAGGGAGCAATGTTGGTTCTCCCTATGTTGTCCAAGATCTCTCATTGGATGGGTAATGAGAATCACGATACTATCGCCCATTTGGAAAACTGTGCTAATGTCGACAAAAAGGGGGACATGACTCCCAGAAGAAAATGGCTTTGTGAAATCTACTAGGTGAGGTTAGGAAGTGGAGGATGTACATGGGTGAAGTCAAGATGTAGGAAGACTCAATACTGCCCTTGGTTGGAGTATATTTGAGATAAAAGTGGCCGCAACCATTCAATGAGGTCGAGTGTCAAGGGGACAACAAGACAGGGGATAAGTTGTGCTAGAGGCGGGACAAGGTGAACAAACTCAGAGGGTAGAGGTAAGTGGCTTGTGGGGTACTCTAAAGATATGGACGATGTCGTCAAGGGTGGATGATAAGTAGTGCCCCAACCAAGGGTGACATGGGTTTCATTTGGTCGAAAAGGGAAGAAGGTCACCAAAGGTGAGGACAAAAAGGTAATGTAACTGCTGGAAACAAAGGCGTTTGTACAATAAATAAAGAATAATTTGGGATAAGTGTACAAATATAGAAATGGGTGCCCCAATGTGATATGGTTGGCCTGGGTAGGGAACAATTTTCTTGGAGAACTAATGGAGGGTGGGGGTCCCATGGGTGGGTTTCTGTATGAGGTAAGTGAAATGAAGGGAAATTTGCAGATGGGAAAATTGATTGTGGATGAAATGGAGGGTTCATGATACTATGGAGGTGCAGTCCAACAATAGAACCGTGAAGAGATAATCTGGGAGTCCATTTTGGGAAAGCTAGAAAAATGAGGAGAAGGAGTATGTGGTTTATTCGAAACATGATGTAAGACTATCAGGACTCCCATCCCTAAAGGGTTTTGAAAAATAGCATGAGTGTCAAAAGTGAAAAAGGGTGCTATGAATGGGACAACTCATGTGGGTAAGAGTGCTATCAGGTGATAGTACCGAAGATGCAAATGGAGGTGTTGGTACTGTAGAGCCGAAAATGGGGATCCTAGAGGAAAATGTCAGAGGGTGTGATTGGAAGTGTAAGTGAGATTCAGAGGGAATGAATACATGCCAGTGCTGAGTATATACCTGAAAAGGTTGTGTTGATGTATGATGACCAAGTACCTGTACACATGAAAACCAAATACCCTACATGAACAATATCTGAAGAGAAATGAATATATGAGCATGTATTTGATAATTTTGAATATGCGCATGCGTACCTGGTCAGGGTATGAAAAATAGCATCCCAGGGGCTCAGGATGAAAAGAGGTTGTACAGTAAGCCCATAGTGCGGAAAATAACATATGATGCCAATTAGTCTTATGTTTATTAACCATGCGCTATAACATGGTCTTGAGGACCTTGTTAACTGCTTCAACCTGTCCGTTAGACTGAGGGTAATATGTGGAGGCAAACTTGTGAGAGAATCCTAACCAAGATGAGAGTTCGACAAAAATCTCATTCTCAAAGTGTTTCCCATGATCAGAAACAAGTTGGAGTGTTACTCCAAAGAGAGATATGACGTGGTTAAAGAAAAAACACGTTGTGGTGTCAGCGGTGTTGTTGAAGGTGGGCATAGCTTCTGCCCATTTGGTGAAGTAATCGACTACGACAACAATGTATTTGTGACCGTTGTTGGAGGGGGGATTACAAGTCATAAAGTCGATGCCCCATTTACAAAAAGGACCAGTAGTGATGACTGGATGGAGAAGAGTAGGTGGTGCTCGGGATTTTTTGGCATAAATATGACACTTCTCACATCGTTTCACAGCATGAATGCAATCATGAAACAAGGTAGGCCAAAAGTAACCTGATCGGATAATCTTTTGAGCAGTGGATATTCCCGAAAGATGGCCCCCACATGCACCACTGTGGCAGTCATTCAAGTCTCTATCAACCTCATCAATGGTCAGGCATCGACGAAGAATGGTGTCAACCCCTTTTTGGTATAGGATGTGTCCGATGAGGAGGTAGCAGGGGGCCTGATGGTGAATACGATGACGATCATCTCATGAAAGGTGGTTACCGAACTTTTGATTTCAGAGGTAGACGAGAAGGTTGCCATACCAAGGATCATCCAAAGTGATGTAAAAGAGATGTTTGTCAGGAAAGTTGGTATTGGCGGGGGCACTGGTGGTGTTAGAGGGGAGGGTTGTGACAAGTTCGGCAAAAACAAGGGCTTTCTTGCTCTTGGGTGTTGAGAATTCAAGATCGTACTCCTAAAGGATAACAATCCATTAAGCAAATTTTCTGTTAATTTGTCGATGACTGAGCAAGTATTGCATAGGGTTGGAATCTGCTACAACCTTGGTTGTTCGAACTAGAATGTAGTGGTGTAGTTTTTGGACTGCAAGGATGACTGCAATAGCTAGTTTCTCTTCATGTTTATACTTCAAGGGTGGCCTTGAGAGGTTTTTACTAATGTAATAAATGACATGTTCACGATTTTCATCACCTAGCTAAATGAGAACTCCTTCTACTGACACAGTTGATGCTGATACGTAGAGGATATAGTCGCGATTGTAGTCAAGTGCACTAATTAAAAGGGCATTGGAGAGCGGTAGTTTAAGATTGTCAAATGACTATTGGGCATGGTCATCCCAGTGAAATGGGATGTCGTGACATAGTAAGCGAAGGAAACCGTGGGCGCAAATGGTGTAGTCTGGGACAAATCACCATAGAAATTTATCCTTTCCTTGGTGATATCTTGGACTTTGAGTGGGTCCACGGTAATACCACTTTGGGAAACGATGAATCCAAGGAGGCACCTTGCGGTGACACAGAACACACACTTGAGGGGATTCAAGAGGATGTTTTACTGACAACACCGTTGGAAGATGATTTGTAAATCATCAAGATGTTGGGTGTGTTTCTTGGATCGAGCTGTGAGGTCGTCCAAGTATGCAAGGATGATATGAGTCAGATCGTGAAAGATGTATGTCATAGCCCATTGGAAAGTTGCGCCAGCATTCTTTAAGCAAAAATACATGACATGATATGCAAAATTACCCCAAGGGGTAGTGAATGCATTTTTTTACTGATCGGCTGGGTGAATTTGAATTTGATTATAACCAGAGAACCTGTCCATGAAGGATAGAGCCTCATGGCCTGTGCAGTCGTCGATAATTTGATCGATGAAAGGTGTTGGAAAGTTGTCTTTGGTACATGCATGATTGAGATCATGAAAGTCCATGTAGACGTGGATAGTGCCCTATTTTTTGTTGATGGGTATAGGGTTGGAAACCCATGATGTAATGGTTGGGAAATGTTGGCCATGTTGCCTTATTCAAAAGCATCAGGGGCAGGAATGGGGTTTTTGAACCAATCGATAGGCCTTGATGAGATAAAATCCTTGGTTTCGACCGCGTAGATGGGGTGTTGGTTAGGAGGCATGGAGGCTTCCTGTGGAAAGAAGAGTGTGTGGTGGTGTAGCGCATCCCATGGGTAGTTTGGGTTGTTGAACTCTTTGAGTATTTCCTCGTCACAGTGGAAGTGATGGGAATACAAGGGGTCATGAAGAGTGATATCAGTGATTGTGGTTGTGTGGCTGCCCCCTGATGATGAAGAAGTAGGGGGAACGATGCAAGGAGTTGTTGATGGTTCACTTGACATAAACCAAATATCGAAGTATTGAGGAGTACCCATGGTAGTTGGGTGTAACATTTCCATAGGGAAATGAGTGGGAGAGTTGGGGGGGTTGGGGGGTGAGTCCTCAGATAAGTCATATAAAAACCATGGAGGTGTTGGAAGGGCCTTGGGTTCGGGATAAATGACATGAAGAACCTCTAGTGACAAGGTAAGGTCAACTATTGACTATGTGGGTCATTGAAGCAGGGTCAATTGGCATTGTCTGTATTCAATGATCATAGGACACTGGTATGTAAAATGATCTAATGATTCACATAGAGAGCAAGGGAATCTCATACATTGATTGACTGAAGTTGTGACATAACAAATGTTGGTGATTGTTGGTAAGGATGACATAGCGGGATTGGGGTTGCTCTGGAAGCTTTGGTGTACTGCGACTAATGTCTTCCAAAAGCGTGGTAATGCTAGACAATGGTGGGTATAATGGCCATATTCTGAACATATAGCACGAGTGAATTTGGTTTGCAACCATTTACTACTTGAATGGGGGGTGGTAGCGGTAGTACTGCTAATAGTGGCGAGTGTTGGGGGAGTTTGATTGAGTGGAATCAAATTCCGTAACTCTGGGAAAGATGGGTAGTTGTTGGTTTGGTGTCCATCTTTATCACATAGTGCACAAGGAGGTTGGATGTGCGGAGGAAGTGGAGTTGTGGGCTCCTTCTTCTTTCTCCTACCTCTAGATGTGGTAGGGGGGTTACTGAGTGGGGGTGTAGAGGGTATGCTGAGAGTAAGTATGGGAATCGCCATTGGGATTCCTTCCATTTGGGGGGGAAGGGATGGTCAAGGGACCATCTCTGGTGGATGTAAATACCAAACTGGAATTGCTAACACCATATTAGGTAGGGTAAGCATTGCGGCTACCTGAAAATCTTTGATGCCCGGTGGAGGGTAAAAGAAGGGGATTTGGGTGATGGCTTGGGGAAATGTCTCCCAAACTGGGATATTTCCTTGGGAAGAGGTGAAATCATGGACTGGTGGGGTCGATGAGTTGACGGGAGGCTATTGAGGGGGAATTTCTGCAACTAGTGGGACATCAAATATGATAGAAGCCTCTGTAGGAGGAACGGTATCCTCTGTGTGAGTTTTGTTAGATGATACGATGCATACCTGATTGAAAGGATGAATGAGCTGTGGTGCTCCATGGTAAGTTCCTAGCAATGATGGATCTTTGAAAATTCTAGGGCCCATCTCGACGAGTGGGTATGCGTCATGACTCGTGTGGATGAGAGGAAGAATGTTATCGATGTTGGCAGATGGGTTAGGCTCATAATGTGAGACTTGGTCAATGGTAACGATATTCCTGTTGTGGGGGAACATCATTGTTCAAAAGACAGAAGAGGAAACTTCCTTCATAGCGTACATGTAGCTACGACCGAAAAGGATATTATAATCTAGTGGGGCGTCGATAACTTTGATGCCAATGAGAATGGTTTTTCCCCTAAGTTCTATGGGGACATTTTGGAAGATCCCTTCAGGAGATGATGTTCGTCCATCATAAGCTCATAAGGTGATGGCAGAGGGTATGAGTTTGGGGGAAACAAGTTTCTTCCATACATATTTGGACAAAATTCATGTAGATGCACCTTCATCAATGATACACCGATGAACTGTGATGTTCCGTATTTTTACTGGGATTTGAAAAGCGATTAAGGCAAGAAGGCAAGGTTCTCTCCTGTCGAGATCAAAGGTAATGATTTGAGTATCTTTGGGGTCAAATTCCCCCAAGGTGGAAAGTAATGATTTCCACTGAGTGGGACAAGTCTGGAGGACTTCTAAAACTGACATGGCAGCCGAGGATTGTGCTAAGTCATCAACCAAACTGTAATTGTGAGCTTCCCTAGCCTATGGGTTGTGGACATTCCTGCGTAATGGGATGCGAGGGATGTGAAGAGGTGGCTCTGTGTTAGGGTGAGGGATCACCAACGGGGGTCTCGTCGGTGTAGGGTTTGTCTCTGGAGGGATGGGAGGAGACTCGGTAGGTGCATGATACTGACGATTACATGTTTGCAGAAGGATTTATTCCTCACTAGTGAGGAGGATCGTGCGATCTGTTGGATTGTTTGGGTTGAGGTATTGTCCCACCTGAGGTGGTGGATGTTGCATGTCCTGTTGGGTGTTTATCACACCTTGGTGTAGAATAGGATTCTGCAGCATGACAGGGGGNTGTACGTATTGTTGTGGTGCCTGCTAAGGGGCAGGTGGTGCTGGAGGATGGGGTAGACTACTTGAATCTTTCAACCATTTGAAATCAGCAATTTGGGGGCAATGATGAGTGTAATGGATGAACTCACCACAAAGGGAACAAGGGAAGGTGTCTTTAACAGTATTGTTATTTCTCCCTTGATGCCTATTATTATTGCCACCCTGGGGGTTTTGATTCCCTTGGTTCTGGTTGCCCCCAGTGGGTTGGTTCTACTGGGGCTGATTCCCACCTTGACCTGGGTTGTTGTTGTTCCTATTTTGTCCTTTATTTTTGGCATTTTTCGATGGATGGGTCGGATTTGTTGTATTCAGCTGTTTGAAATTTTGATATTGTTGAACGGGAGAGGGTTGAACAAAATTCACCCTAGCATGAGGATTTGGGGGAGCCATGGGTTGTGGGGGGCCAAGAAATGGAAAGTATAGTTTCTATGGTGGTAACGATCTGTAAGGTACATAGGAAGGTGTAGTTATTTTGCTAGTACTATAAGCTGAGGTAGAGGGGGTACCAGAACTTGCTTGAATAGGTGGGTGTATGGGGGGTGTCGGCGGTGGCCCACTGATGGGTAGAGGCATATCAACAGGGTATGGTTGTTGATAAGGGGGTGGGGGGTAATAAGAAGTGCCCTCGTATGTCGGTCGGTATTGAGGTGTTCCATACATTGGTGGTTTTTGGGGTTATGGACCGTGGTGAGTGGTGTTACTAATCAGTCTGTTGGCTGAGTGAGACATCACAGGTTTGTCTTGGCTAAATGGCACAGGTTCAGGGAGATCAGGAATTACAGTGTATAAGTACCCTGACTGTGCGTAGATGAGGTCATATTATTGAGCCTTACTGGTGGCTTCCTCTTCATATTGAGGGAAGGTGGAAGCTACATCCTTACCGAGGAGAGAGACAAGTAATCTAAGAAACCAGTCAAGACACTGTTGTTTGGTGGTTTGTGCTTTACAAAAACTACGTTGCCTATGCCACTCGTGAATGTGATTAGCGATATGTGTGGCTGAGGTTTGTTTGAAATTAGAGAGTAGTTCTAGACCATTGTCATGGTGGATTGGTAATTGGAAGAAGGTCAAGAGTTCTTTGGGCAAGGACTCGAAAGTCACATGGGACCCTGATTTTTCATCTACATACCATTTGGTCGATGGGCCAGTGAGTTTGCATTGAAATAATCGCAGTCTGATGGAATCATCCATAATGTTATTGGAAGAGCACCATAGGTGAAAATTCATGACATGGTTGGTCGGGTCATCGCCTGCCTTCCCTTCAAACTTGGGTATGTCTGAAGGTAGTTTGGTGGGCATTGCAGGCCATGTGGGGTCATGTAATATATGATCATTGGTGAGTTTGCTTAGATTCGGTATGTTGAGAAAGGCCAAATATGGCATCTGTAGTGCGGGGGAAGGATTATCTCCATCCATGGTGTAAGTGTGTTGTGAACCTGACCCTCGAGGGGGGCTAGGTGGGTTGGTACTTCCCCCTTGAGAGGAAGTTGGTCCCTCGCTTCTGTGTAAAGGAGAGAGAGTGGACGGAGGACCTTGGGAAGTGGACCCAAGTAATGTGGAACCAAGCAAAGATGATCCTAAAATAGTAGCACTCACAGGAGTGTGTGAAGGTGGTGCCGATGAGTGGGCAAGACCAGACACTCCCCCTAAGATAGGAGGGAGGTTTAGCAAGCGTCGTGAATGACGGGGATTCTGTGCATCCTCTATGATGTCCGACTAGCTAAGTGAATGTGTGCAAATAGTGGTGAGAGTAATAAAGAAACAAGAGCCTTTGTGTTGCAAATTTTGAACTTTACACAATATATATATCCAAATCAAAATGTAGTCAGAAGTGCATCATACAGAAAATGTTTTGAAAAAGAAGCATATATGTGGATAAGTGGGTTTTTTCCATGTGGGGAACCAAAAGAAAATGAATTCTCGTGTCCTAGAATACATAACGTCCTTCCTCTCAAATAGCACTGGACCTTCCAATAGTACTCAAAAGTGGGCTCTGAAGTCACCGGAAGAGAAACTAGTGAAGGATGAAATAATTGGTTATAATGAGGGGTAAAGGGGGAATATCCCAAAAGAACTGGCGATATTTCCCAATAGCCACACAAAATCCAATCAAGGTGCAATTGCATCCCACAATTTCCACCTGGGTAGTTGTCCTAAAATTTGGTCACTAGGTAACTCGGTCAAAGTGAGACATTTAGATTTTCGGCCTAAGAAATGGCTCACGGGCTAGATCCCGTCTAAGAGGTGGGTGCCTCAAGGGGGGAGGCATAGAACAACCGAACCTCAGCCTTCAACCCTTCATGGGTATCTCCATGTCTTATGGTGTTAGGAACACTTGAATTGGAGGATTTTCAGTTCCCTATTTGACAACTTCTATGGTTTTGAAAATGTGAGAATCAGATAACGGGGAGTTATTTGGATGCCTATCCCCGAAATCCTACCTAGACTAAAAAATTTCTTTTGGCACCTCCTGTGGAGGAAAACTTAATGAGTTTTTAGAAAAAATTTAGATGTAGTTTTTTTGAGAGGTTGGGGGTGTGATAAAGATATAGTTTTGTCAAGAAAAGGGGTGGGGTGTTTTCAGAATCCCTTTGGAGGAAACTTACTTTGACCTCCACATTTTGAGAAGAAGCTATGTGAGTGATAAGTGACTTTTTTGTGTGAGTGAAAGTGTGCCAATTTTTAGTGAATTAGATGTCACCTTGTTGCATGTGGACTTCGTTTGGTCCTTACAAGTGTTGATTACCTAATTAACTAAGTGCCTTTGGTACAACCTTGCGTAATTCAAAAGTCCCTAGGAAGCTAGCATGTCGACATGTGGGTCCGTTACTATCCTTTTAACTCCCTTTTGTGATGTAATCTAAGAAAAGCTTTGAAAATATCCTATATTGATCATGTGGGCATGCATGGGCCCATTACAAAACCTTTAAACTTCCCTAGTGATTTGATCTAAGAAAGCAAATTTCAACACTATCCTATCTTTGTAGAATGTGGGCATGTATGGGCTAGTTACAATATTAAGATGTGTTTGAAAAAATAAACTAAGAGGAGTTCCAAGAAGGGTTGTTGTCCTCTCCTAAAGGTTTTAATCTTCTTAAGGGAAATGAAATCGTTTCACAATATTTTTTTGATTCTCAAGGTCGCTTGGAGGCGTGAGAGAAGAGCATACTAAGCGATTTTTATCCAACTTCTAGTCCCAATGCAAGTTAAATGTGATTAAAAATGATTTCCAACTTATATTGTGAGTCAAAACAAGCCATCCATGTGGCGAAAATGAAAGAAAAAGAGGAAATTGATTTTAACCCCCTAAGTGCCTATGTGTTTTGACTAACCCCTTTATATGATGAGGGGACTAAGTGTGGTGCATCTTTAAAACATTCTTGAAATCATTTTTAAGAAGGATAATGGCCTTCCCCACATCTCAACAACTTTACAATGTGAATTTTTTCACAGATGAGCGGGTCTCAATGGAGATAGAGGCGCACAGAGCGCATGTGCGCAGATAGAAAAGAATTAAAAAGTGCACGTGCACAGAACAGAATCGTGACTTGAGAACATGTGTGCATGATGCGCCTATGTGGGCCTAAAAACCCATGCACAGGTGACACATGGCCAAGAATGAAAATTTCGGATGGAATTCTCCCAATTCAACTTGGAATTGGTTGATTGGCAGGTCGGCTTAGGCCAGTTAATGCACCTGGAAGTTAAATAAACCAAAAGAAGAGCTAGAGAAACCCAAATGGGGCAGGAAATTGATACCTTTCCCTGCTAGAGTCGCCAATCTGTTGTGCCTCTTTCATCACCTTAGTGAGAAAAATAGAGGTGCTTTCAAGCTCAGTTGGGTTTGTTGAGCAGGACAGCTACAAGGAAAAGGGTTAGAAAAAGAAATATAAAATAACAACTAAGAATTAAACTAAAAAGTAAAATAACAACTAAATTTATAAGCATAGGGACATAAAGGAAAAAAGAACAATGAGACCCATTTCACCAATGATAAGGCTGATATTAGTGAAAGAAAACACCGAGAAGCAAGGGGACTATGAGTCCCTTCTTCCTCCAAGGGAGGGCTCTTGGACACCCACAAGTAAGCTCTTCTTACAACTTTGAAAAGGAAAATGAAAATGGTGAAAGAATTCTTTGCTAATCCACTCAAGGGGTGAGATGGATTGCCCAAAGCAATGATCCAAGTATACTCTTGGCAAGGATAGAAGAGTCCTCAAGAGAATAGTGGCAGCATAACTTTGCTATGAAATTCCTTGAAAAATGAAGTGTATCCATGGCCTTTTTATAACATTCCTTTGCGCTATTGTTCAACTAGTTTGTAGTGTGCAAAGAGGCTAATTAGGGCATTTGTAGGTCTTTAACCAACCATCCAGTCGAATCCAGTCCATATTTGAGTGTCAAATCAACTTGGAAGCTGAACCAGAAGTGGGTGGGAGGCTGACCACTCTCATAAATGCGTCGTTTCTCAGGTGCGTGACATTTTGCGATAAAATTCGTGCATCATGTGCATGTGTGTGAATCTTGCGTTTCTGTCTCATGCATGTGCATGTGCGCCCATTGTCTTCATAGCGCCCTTCAATTGTTTCACTATTTGTATAGTTTTTGACCCTTTATGAATGCTTTTGTGTTAATTTAGGTCCATGGATGAACTCATAACTGTTTGACGATGCTGAATTCTTGTAACCATTTGTCGATGAAATTTTAGTGATAACAACAGGTCCTTTTATTTCTTGCCCACACCTCAAAATAGATAGAGAGGATCCACCATGTGGATTCAAGATAAAACCATGTCCCGAACTTCCCTTTGGAGATAAAAATAAATTTTGGGTCCTAGTCCCTTTTCCCTGGCCAAAATCCACTTATGACCGTTGGTTGTGACCAAGAACCAACCAATCACATGCTAATTCCTGCCACTCCAGAGCTTTAGGCTCTGGGAGATCTCTACAACTCTAACACTCTATTCTGCCAGAGAATTGAATTGATGAACCCACAGAGGTAATGATCAAATGGACCATGCACTTCTCCACATATGGATAGTTTTGATCTTATTCAGAAGCTTGGGCTATGGGAGTTCTGAGATGCACTGATACACAAGTATCTAGATCACCAAAATCTAAAGTGATGATGTGTTGCGATCCACGGTCCACGTGTCCCACTCCAACCAACAACCTAGATTGAATCTGGCCTTCAAAAACTTTCCAGTCACGCCCCTCGTTTCTCTCCGAAGCTCCATGCCTTTGAACTACTAAATCTAGAACCGCATGTCCCCTTCAAATGGACGACCAAGATACACTGCAAGACTCTAGTCTTCGATAGTCTATATTATTACTATGTACAAAACCTTTGGAGTGTCGAATATTTAGAGGGACGAAGGCTCATTCCCGATGGTACATGTGTTCTAATGGATGGACTGTTTGGATATACTCTGGGCTCTGGGACTTCATACATTTCTTTCCTGCTTCCTATCGCAACCTCTGAAT
>ML787347.1:365130-375392 GCA_009831015.1 Picea engelmannii | reverse complement strand
ATTACATGATTCCTTGATCACATGTATAGACTAGGTATTGAATATATTAATGCCTTTGCTATGATTGGTTTGTGTTGTTGTGATTGGACGACACAAGAGCATCGGAGCAGAGAGAGGAACAACAGAGATTAAAGGAGAGCGTTTACAAGGTATGAACACTATCCATTTCTCTTAGTTCATTCAATAGTTAGATCTAGGGAAAGAGTAGTATTTTGTTACGGTTTGTTCCAGATCCAGGTGGATCTTGGGGAGATTGGTCTGTGTCCGCACTCATGAATTTATCCATAAACAACAACCCCAAAATCTAATTCTTCTAATGTGCAAAGTGCTCCATCTCCTGCTCCTCCCGCCAGTAAAACATCTGAAGTGAATGTTGTTCAATCCACACCGGTCGGTAAGACCAAGTCTAGAAAAGGGAGAGGCAAGAATAAGGAGGGTAAAAACAATAATCCAAATGAGCAAACCAAATCACCTCCTGTTGATGACCGGGATAAGCGCAAACCATGCTACCCTTGCCTTATCTGTGGTGATGATCATTACACAAAGGATTGTCCGAGACATGCCGAGGTTAACAAGTTCCTTCAAGGAGCACCGAAGCCCTCTATGTCGGTTGTCTTGTCTCAACCCTTCCTGTCTCAACAATAGGCTTCGTTGGTCATCCATGACCAACCCTCTACTTCTACATCATCTTATGTTTTGATGTGCATGGGTGATTGCACGAAAAACAATGTTGCACTTACCACTAGAGCTAAAGACTATACTCCTTCTAAGGAGAAGGTTGATGACTTACCTCCTGATTTGGTACAGCCTTCTCCACCCAATCCACCTACGAATGGTCCGCTTCATCTCGAACGGCCGAGTCTTGATACAGTTTTATGACCTCTGAAAGGTGTCGTTAAGAAGTCGGCATTCAATCCTCATGCTCGGGTGGCCCAGAACTATAGCATTGTTGAAGATCTGGCCCAAGCACCCTCAGCGATGTCTGCCCTGGAATTCCTTCAGTCTTGTCCTGTGCAACGAAGGGCGCTGTTGAAAGCTATAGGTGGTATTGATCCAACATATACGAATCTGATAGTCTTTAACTTGGATGATCATATTCCAAGGTTACCCCTGCAACTTGCATTTCAAATCCAAGTTGTGGTCTCCGACAAGAGTATTTGCTGGACTGTTATTGATGAGGGGGCCTCTACATGTGTGATGTCTTTTTCTTGTTGGAAAGCCATTGGTTCTCCCCCGTTAAACGAATCACAAAACACTTTGCGAGCCTTTAATGGCTCGAGTTTTAAGCCTTATGGTGTTCTACCATCGTTTCCTGTCACTCTGGAAGGTAAGACTGTTCAGGTGGAAGTGGAAGTTTTCGATACTCCCTTAGATTACAATCTTGTACTTGGTCGAAGCTGGGTCGATTCTATGCGTGCTGTCGTGTCAACCCTTTTTCGTGTCGTATGATTTCCTCACCAAGGAAAAGTGGTTACGGTCGATCAAATTGCCTTTTTTAATGCTGATACTCACGTTGGCAACGTGCCTTTCATCACTAAAACCCCTCCGGGTTACGAGAATGTCGGGGTCGGTATTTTAAAATATTCTTCACTAATGGGTACTTTCCCCATACCACCACCACCCGATATTCCACGCCCGTTTATTGATTCTATTAATATGATCTCTACTGTACCTCATGAAATTCTGATGTCGGTTGACCCTTGGGTAGTCCCTGATCTTGGAGATCATGTTCGTTTCGGCAACGTTATGCCGTTAAGTCTGGTTGAGTCATCTTATCAAGCCATTCAATCGACAACCCCTACTACTTCTTCTTTTGACGAGTTGTCTCCTAATCCTTTCCATGTCATCCTCCCCACTGATGAGATGATTATGTTCGTCATGGAAGACACCCCTTGAGATGATGGGCATCATCATTCCATCTTGTTTATGGAACAACAGACTCTTGAGAATTATCACCAGATTTTGACTTCGTCGACCGTTGTTGTTATGTCCACGGTTTCCCCATCCACACGAGATGTGTTTGTAGAAGGGAACCTCAGTAACATTTCACCCACGATGCCCATAGATATTTCAGTCAAACCTAGGATTGTCGAGAATGTTCATATTGGAGCTTTGTGTTCTCCCGACGAAATTGTCACTTATACTTCCCTGTTTAAATAATTTCGTGATATTTTTGCGTGGAGTTACGAAGAGATGTTGGGTATTGACCCTGCTATCATTGTTCATGAGATTAATACCTACCCCAGAGCTAAACCAGTCCGGCAGCGCCTACGTCCTGTCCATCCACATAAAGCGGCAACTATTAAACTTGAAGTTGAAAAACTTCTTAACATTGGTTTCATTTACCCCGTGGCATTGACAGAATGGGTTTCCAACCCCGTACCGATTGATAAAAAGGGTGGTAGTATACGCGTTTGTGTTGATTATTGGGATATCAACAAAGCTTGTTCAAAGGACAATTTTCCAACCCCTTTCGTTGACCAAATCGTCGATGACTGTGGCGGCAGTGAAATCTTTTCCCTCATGGATGGATTTTTCGGCTATAATCAAATTAATATCGCTCCTTTCAAGCATGTTGCTACGCAGGTTGTTCAACTGTATTTGGACAATTTGTCGACTCATTCTTTACATCGAGTCGATCACCCAACTCACCTCCAAGCAACTTTTGTTTTTTGTCGATTCTATCACATTCGCCTGAATCCTCATAAATGTGTCTTTTGTGTAGAATCCAACCATCTCCTCAGTTTCATTGTTTCACGCCATGGGATCCAGGTAGATCCTATCAAGGTTGAGGCGATTCTTAATCTCCCTCCTCCTTCTTCTTTGCATCAGTTACAAAGTTTGCAGGGGAAATCAAACTTTCTTCGTCGTTTTATCTCGAATTACACTGAGATTACTCGAGGTTTCACATGACTTCTAAAGAAAGGTTCAGATTTTGTTTGGGATAAACTTGCTAACAATGCTTTTGAAGCTTTAAAGTTGTCCCTCACCAAATCTCCTCTTCTTTTTCCCTCGGATTATAGTCGAGATTACTTTCTTTATCTAGCTGCGTCTGAGTATACTATCGGCATGGTCCTTGTTCAAGAGGATGATAACCATGATGAACATGTTATCTATTACTTGAGTAGAAGTTTATCATCCACGGAAATCAAGTACCAACATGTTGAGAAGCTGGCCTTGGCTGCTGTCCAAGCAGTCCAACGTTTTCGTCGTTATATTCTCTCCAGGAAGACTACCGTGATTTCACAGTGTAACCCCATGCAACACATCTTGACATGTCAATTGCTGGGGGGAAAGTACTCCAAATGGATTGTTATTCTCCAGGAGTTCGATTTGGAATTCGATAGCGCCACGTTGAAGAAATCTCTAGTTTTCGCTGAGTTAATTTGTGATTTTCCCCACACTGCCATGGAAAAGGTAGCAGTAGATTCGTTACCTGATGAGTCACTTTTCCTGATCAATATTGACGATATTTAGTACGTAGATATCATTATATATCTCCAAACTCAAACTTTCCAGCCTACTTTGTCCAATAATGAACGACGTCGTGTCCATTATCAAGCACGTCATTATATTATCCTCGGTGATACTCTTTACCGTCAAGGCATTGAATCTGTCTTTCGGCGTTGTTTGACTTTTGATGAAGCTGAGAAAGCTTTGAATGACTACCATTCAGGAGCATGTGGTGGTCATATGTCTGGGTATGCTACTGCCCAGAAGATCTTACGTGTAGGTTACTTTTGGTCTTCCCTATTTACTGACTGCATTACTGCTGTCCAAAAGTGTCATGCCTGCCAGACTTATAATCAGAAGTTTCGATCGCATCCTGCTCCCCTTCATCCTGTAGTCTCAATAGGTCCTTTTGCTAAATGGGGAATTGATTTCATGACATGTCACCCTCACTCGACCGGGGGGCATGGTTACATTATTGTAGCTGTTGATTATTTCACAAAGTGGGTCGAGGCGATGCCGACATTCGATAATACTGGGAAGACTGCAGCCTTATTCCTTTTCAACCATGTCATCACTCGTTTTGGTGTTCCTGAGGCTATTGTTACCGATCACGGTAGTCATTTTAGAAATAATATGATGTCTAAACTTACTGAGAAGTTGGGCCTTCATCATGATAGCTCAATGCCCTATCATCCACAGGCCAATGGCCAAGTTGAAGCCATCAATAAGGTTCTTATAACTATGATTCGACGGATGATAGGAATCCATAAAACTAGCTGGCAAACGATGTTATTTTCGGAATTGTGGGCATATTGGACATCTGTTAAGTCTGCCACAGGATTCACACCTTTTCGATTAGTTTATGGCATGGAAGCCATTCTACCAATAGAATATGAAATCCCATCTTTGAAGCTAGCTGTAGAGCTCTTACCTAATACTTCTTCCGAAGAGGAACGTCTGTTGTATTTGATGCGATTAGACGAGACTCGTCGTGATGCTACTCTTGTAATAGAAGCCCAGAAGAAACACGTTAAGGCACAGTATGACAAGCATGTCAAACCTCGTGTCTTCTCTGAAGGAGATCTTGTTCTTTTATATGAACAAGATAAAGATGTCCTAGGAGCTGGGAAATTCGAACCAATGTGGCGTGGGCCTTATATTGTTGGTAAAGTTTTGGAAAGAGGAGCGTATGAGCTAGTGGACTATGATGGTGTGCCTTTGAGTGAACCCAAGAATGGGTTGTACTTAAAGAAGTACTATGCATGAGTCATTTGTGCATGAGTATTTTTATTTTTATGTATCATACTGAGTGTGTGTGTTACTTTAGTTTTGCCTTTGATGTTATCTGGTCTCTAACCTTACGTGACATTGTGTTTGATTGCCAAATGTCGGAGTATTCGCTACCTTATATTGGCTTCGCCGACCGTGCTAGTCATAGTACTCAGAACCTAGCTTCCGCTGCTTGGGCAATCTATGCCCCGACAAATGAACTCATATCTCTACGAGGTATATGTCTTGGCCAAGCAACCAACTATATTGTAGAGTATAGTGCCATGGTTGAATTATTGGTTGATGCTATCTCTCTCGGAATTCATTATTTGGTTGTTCGACTTAACTCGCAGTTGGTAGTACTACAATTCAGTAATGTATATTCTATTCGAAGTCCTACTTTATTAAGGATATATTTGCGGATTCGCCTCTTGGAATAACATTTTGATTACATAGAATATCAACACATTCTGAGAAGTCTTAATACATTGACAGACGCTTTAGCTAATTATGTATTAGATAGGCATTTAAATCATTTATAAAATCAAACACATTAAAATGTACACAAATGTAAAAGTAAGCCGGTAGAAACCATGTATATATATAACGGTCAAAAGTTTGATTTTACAAAATGTGTCCGAAGACCAAAATATCAAAAAATGAAGCTCCTGGCTTCTACAAAGTGACATCACTAATGATGTTCACGATAGCATGCTAAGGTCATGGCTACTCTGTGGAGCAAACGACCCATAGAGGCAGAGACTCCCACGGTGTGACGTTGATCGTGTCATGGGATCTCCTCTAGAGGCATCTCTGGAACATCGGACATCAATCCCTCTAAGTTTTGCTCCACTGTAAGATAGTCCTCGGCATACTGGGGGACTGGAACTGCTGCCTCTCCTCGATGTTGAACAGGAGAACTACCAGCTAGTCTGTATGCCCCAACATCTGTGTTATCAACGAGATTTTGGTGTTAGTTTTCAGATAAAACCATAAAACCAAAAAAAATTAATATGATGAAAATACAAAAACATCTAAAAAGTTAAAAAGTTGGTGTACTTATTACCAATATCCCCCCACTGTGCGTCTTCAGGAAGGGCAAGCTCAGGATCACCATGAAAGTCCAAGCCAACATATGCATAATCCTTGATCATCAACACCTGGCCTTGAAGCCAGTCAAAGAAGCAATCGTCATACTGAACGATCGGTCCTGTCACATGCCTAGCCATGAGTTGGCACCATCGTAGCATCTGTGGATCCCTGGGACCCGAAAAGTGCCAATCCACCTGAAGCCTATACATTGGAACCCTCTCGCAGAAGAAGGACACTAGCAACGATCCATAACCAAACTGCTTTAGATTTCCATGCCTGCTTTTGGTTAGTTGTTTCTTGAGGTTGCGTAACACTGTGTCAGCCCAGTTGAAGACCCGGGGCTTGACACACTCGAGGGCATACTGAAAATAGCTCTGTAGAGCCATATGCGGGGCAACACTCCCTGCCATCTGAGCTATAGTGAAGAGAATGGTCCGGAGAGTTATATCAGTCACTCCCCAAATGGCCACTTTTCCCTTTTGTCTTTCTGCCTATGGCACGCAATACTCTCGGCAATACTCACTCATTTTCATGCCACCCCTGCGGTTACCAGTGAAACTAACATAAGAACCTCGTCTTGACAAACTAGTTAGGAAATAGATATCTTCAATATCAATCATCAATGTGTGAGCACCAACATTGAAAACCTGCTGATCTGGATCCCACATCCGGACTAAATGTTCCAACAATCGAACCTAGACTCTCATGCCCGGTATGCGGAAATACTTTAGGAGACCACAATCTCTTAAAGCGACAATGGTTTGAGGGTGATTTTCGGCGGTAGCATTATCATCCTTGTGTTCCCTTTCTCTCCATTCGAGCACCATTGTGATAGTTATTAACCTACATAGCAACCATGGGAAGATAGTTAATAACTTGAATTATGAGAAAATTTGGTTTGATTGGCTAAATATTACAAACATTTTTGGGCACTGCGTTATTCGTAGGTGGATTATAGCCCGCAGTGTGAACTTCTCGCACTGTAGCTTAAGCCCACCTGCGGGAATGAGAACTTCTCGCAGGCCCCGTATGGGCAGCCTGCGAGAATCCTCATTCATGCATAGGGTTTCAAAAACTCACTTAAAATTAGCCATTAAAATCATAAAATTAAACCATGAAAAGCTAGGGAATTGAGGACTTACTAATCTGATCTAGACGGTTCGTGAAATGATGCCCCGAAGCTCCCGAAAATCGACGATGAAGATCGGAGGTAAAATGGGGGTTTTTGCACTAAAATGGTAAATGGGTAAAAACAATATGGTAAAAATGAATAGTAACTTTGTTTTATTTACTTTTTACCATAAAAAAGTGGGTTTTTATATTTATTCACTATTTTACCCTAATTTCTAATACGAAAGTGAGTGAAACGACTTGCAGGTACCCGATGCAAATGATTATGGACGAAAAACTTTTGCAATATGATGTGTTTTTGTTTGTTTTCTATGGTTTTGATTTCAAGACCTCAAGTGCCTTTTATCCATTCTTGCACTTGCAAAAAACCTAGAACGTGATCGAGCGTTGTTTTATCTCTTTTCTAGGCTCGATGTGGTTGCACGAAAAAGGAACCACCCTGGAGTTAACTTTAAGCTCTTTTCACGACTCCCTAAATATGAAAATATTGCCGAGTGATCTTTCTCTTTTCACACTCGTTAAAGTATTTGAAGTTATGCGTCCTTCGAGCGATAGTTTAACCCTTTTTCGGTCTCGTTGGACTATTGTACAAAAAAGGAACTGAGAGAGTTCTCTTTTGAGTGTTTTTCCAAACTCTGTATTCCTGAAAAACCTTCAAGTTTTCTATCTCTGGACTCGTTAAACAAACATTGACTGACCCGTGATGGGACCGAACCACTCCTTCTTAGGGTTCGTTAAAAATACTCCGAGGGACTCGTCTGAAGGATGAGCTTATATCAACAAGCATATGTGATCCTCTTCAAGCTTGCGTAAAAATAAAAAGGTACTTGCCAGAAATGGTGGGGGGGGAATTTGGGAAAGGGATATGTTTCGTCTTTGTGTTAATTGGCAGTAAGTGTCGCTCTTGAACATGACACCCCCTATTCATAATTTGAAGCCGGTTTGGGAAATCCATTTGTCTCTCATTCGATTCAATAACAAGGTATTTCCATGTGTCATCTTTGACTCAATGCTGCCAAATCATTGGTCGTGTCATCCATATGTTCAAGAGTAGTCCAAACTTATTTTGAGTCGGCCATTTGCAGTTATATTTTCATTCTGTGTCGGCCTTCCCTGTGTCCAAAGTCCAATTGTCACATGATCTGTTTCACTTTCAAACTCTGTTACTCATTTCATGTCATTGATGTGGGATACATCAAGGCCCTCCTGTGATGAGTCTTGTTCTATCAACTTCAGCACATTATCCAGAATCAAGACTTAGAAATTATTTAGTACCTTGAAGCTTGCATGCCTCAATGGAAAGTTTCTCTCTTTTGACAGTGGGTTTACATCATTGACCCCTGATCAAGAGATTCCGTCGAGTGTTCGACATCAACTCATTTATTCACAATCGACGGATTATACTATAGTACCTTGGGAGTCATTGACATTAATGGTGATTTCCCTCGCACTTGTTAACGGTATACATCAATGGCCGGTAATCAAGTGGTTTCTACCATGTTCGACATTGACACATGTAATCACATGGTCAGATTCGTACTTGGGGCAATGAGGTTGAATACCCTGGATATTATCTTTGTGATTCAGGTTGCGATGGAGTGTGTATATTTTGCGACACATAGATCCACTGTGTATGTTTCGTAGCTATGTCGTTTTGACTGAAAATTTGTCGCACAGATCCACAGTGTATTCAGGTGGTTGTGCTATATAGAGACGGCATGGATCCACAGTGTATGATTGGTGGCCATGACCTTGGTTTATGATGTCATTAGTATATGATATGAGTATGGGAATGCCTACCTCGGAATTGGTATATATGATATTCTGCTGATGCTTGGATGTTTGCAGGTCTCTGATTAGATGTGCTTTTAGTTCTTGACACACACATGCAGCTTACAAAGTCTATCTACTGTCACTGGTTCTGCTCTCAGACTTTGGGGGGCATTTTGTTATCCACAAATTTGGTCATTGTGATGATGTCATGATGATGTCATGATGATGGAAGATCAAGCTCTTTACCAAGAACACTTTCCTGAGAAAAGTTACAGTTGTCTTCTTCCAGAATTCACACTTTGAAACATGTTCGCAGGCTGCTTATATATTCACCTGCGGGAATTCCTGTTTCCCGCAGGCTACCTTAAACTGGGGTGCAAACTTCTCACACTGTACTCATGGTTAGGGTGCGAACATGCTCTTTAAGAGGAAAAAGATAAATATCTTGAACCTTCTAGAAGGGTGAGTTGGCTTTCGAGTGGTTACTCAAGTACTGTCATTCCAGATATCTTGGGATCATTCCCTATCCAAGTAACTAATCTATCTCTTCCTATATATTGAGGAGATTTCTCATGGAAAGGGTTAATAGAAGTTAGAAAGAAAGTTAGCAAGAGATTGATTAGAGAACTAGTGCAATATTGTATGGAGGATTGATGCTACAGCAGCAAGAGACAACATCAAGGTCATCACATGTGGTAGACTTTCTTCATACATGAGCAAGTGTTTGTGTCAGAGCTGGAAGCCATTGAAAGGAGACCTATGACATCAAGGCTCAGGTTGTAAGTTTCAATTTCTATTAAACTAATACAACATTATGTCCCTTTCCCATAAAGATGATGTCACTTTATTACATAATTCCTTGATCATATGTATATACTAGTCATTGAATATCTTAATCTTCCTTTACTTCGATTGGTTCATTTTGTTGTGATCTGGATGGGACGAGATCATTGAAGCGAAGCTTGGAACAATAGAGATCTAAGGAGAGCATTCATAAAGTATGTCCATAGCCCTTATATCTCAGTTCATTCAATAGGCTAGATCTAGGGAAAGTGTATTATTTTGTCCTATTTTGTTCTAGATACCAGGTGGATCTAGGGAGATTGGTTTGTGTCCACACTTATGGATTTATCCTATAACATTCGGGACTCTAGGAAACTTCCACCAAGAATTTCATTTCACAATCTCCTCTAGAGTGTTGGACCTTAGGATCCCTGGTTCAACCGCTGCATGTTCCCCACAAATGGATGGCTGAGATTAACTCTAGTTTTCGGGTCTCTGGTCATTCTCAACCCCAACTGCTTCTACCCAACTTTCCTCTAGAGTACCTCTCCCCCAGGGTGTTTGATCAAATCACACCTATCCAACGAGATCAATGGTGGAGATGATGTTAAGCCCTAATATTGGCTCATTACCCCTTAATTGGGGCATATTAGATTAGTAATGTTATTTATTACCCCTTAATTGGGGCATATTAGATTAGTAATTTTATTTTATTTATGTCGTCTTTAGGCCATTAGTTGTAATTATACCTCCTAGTCTCC